>JBBDGP010004285.1:0-2500 GCA_037952835.1 Lithobates septentrionalis
ATATATATATATATATATATGTGTATATATATATATATATATATATATATATATATATATATATATATATATATATATATATATATATATATATATATATATATATATATATATATCGATAGATATTTTTAGATACACTAGATAGATAGATAGATAGATAGATAGATAGATAGATAGATAGATAGATAGATAGATAGATAGCTGTGCTCAAAAGTTTACATACCCTGGTGCTCTTGGACTGATAACATGCACACAAGTTGACACAAAGGGATTTAAATTGCTAATAAAGGTAATCATCCTCATCTGTGATCTGTTCGCTTGCAGTTAGTGTATGTGTACAAAAGGTCAATGAGTTTCTGGACTCCTGACAGACCCTTGCATCTTTCATCCAGTGTTGCACTGACGTTTCTGGATTCGGAGTCATGGGGAAATCAAAAGAATTGTCAAAGGATCTGCGGGAAAAGGTAGTTGAACTGTATAAAACAGGAAAGGGACATAAAAAGATATCCAAGGAATTGAGAATGCCAATCAGCAGTGTTCAAACTCTAATCAAGAAGTGGAAAATGAGGGGTTCTGTTGAAATCAAACCACGGTCAGGTAGACCAACTAAAATTTCAGCCACAACTGCCAGGAAAATTGTTCTGGATGCAAAGAAGACCCCACAAATAACTTCAGGTGAAATACAGGACTCTCTGAAAACATGTGGTGTGGCTGTTGATGCACAATAAGGAGGCACTTGAAGAAAGATGGGCTGCATGGTCGAGTCACCAGAAGAAAGCCATTACTACGCAAATGCCACAAAGTATCTTACAGCTTACAATACGCTAAACAGCACAGAGACAAGCCTCAAACCTTCTGGCACAAAGTCATTTGAAGTGATGAGACCAAAATGTATCTTTTTGGCCACAACCATAAACGCTTCATTTGGAAAGGAGTCAACAAGGCCTATGAGGAAAGGTCCACCATTCCTACTGTGAAACACAGAGGTGGGTCGCTGATGTTTTGGGGATGTGTGAGCTACAAAGGCACAGGAAATTTGGTCAAAATTGATGGCAAGATGAATGCAGTATGTTATCAAAAAATACTGGAGGAACATGTGCATTCATCAGCCAGGAAGCTGCGCATGGGACGTACTTGGACATTCCAACATGACAATGATCCAAAACACAAGGCCAAGTTGACCTGTCATTGGCTACAGCAGAATAAAGTGATGGTTCTGGAGTGGCCATCTCAGTCTCCTGACCTCAATATCATTGAGCCACTCTGGGGAGATCTCAAACGTGCCGTTCATACAAGACAGTCCAAGAGATTACAGGAACTGGAGGCTTTTTTGCCAAGAGGAATTGGCAGCTTTACCATCTGAGAAGATAAAGAGCCTCATCCACAAATACCACAAAAGACTTCAAGCTGTCATTGATGTTAAAGGGGACAAAACACGGTATTAAGAACTGGGGTATGTAAACTTTTGATCAGGGACATTTGGGTAGTTTCTGTTGTGATTTTTGATTTAAAAAAGAGTAAACACAGTTGATTGATAATAAATGGCTTCAGCCAAACACTAACCACGAGTGATAGAAATGTTTTTGTGTTATCATTCATATTCTCTGAAAACGTATGAAAACATCTGTATATTTATATATATATATATATATATATACAGTTGTTTTCATAAATAAATATACTATATATATATATATATATATATATATATATATATATATATATATATATATATATATATATATATATATATACACATATATAATTTTTTTATTTTTTTATTTTTTAATTTTTATTATTATTACTTTTTTTTTTAATTTCTTAAATAATTTTTGTTTTGCTTGTATTTTAGCTAGAGCTTGATTTATAGATTTTACTGAAAAGCTGAGAGGTACACAAACATAGAAAAGATCTTGCTCTACGGGTATATATAGATATATCTCTATATATATCTATATATATCTATATCTATCTATCTATATATATATATATATATATATCACACGGAATTGAAATGCGTTGTGTCTCATTTAATGAAATGAAGAGGTAAATTCCGCTTCCCTTTTTTTATAACTGTATTGATCCGGCGCGAGGACATATAAAATTAATGAGCGTTGCCCGCCCTAAAAGACCAATGCGCGGTCTTAAGAGTCGTTGCAGAGAGTTAAATTGACCTTTTCGGCCATTACGTGAAATCCGGGGTTATTTTAATTGACTCTGCAGGGATCACTCGGAAAATTAACGATTTCCTTGCATGCCATTTCGGGTTCTTTTCTTTGCGTCACCTCGTCTTCTATATCAGACATAAATTGGTGGTGGTGGGGGAGGGGGGGTTGCTGGTTATGTAAATGACATATTGACATTCCTTTTTAAATTTCCCCTTTTCACTCTCTAACAGATGTACCTGCGGCGTTTGCGTCCTCCTCGCCCAACTTAGCAAACTTTCAGTTCAGTTTCCACTGTTTTGCAGCGTTGTGTATCGATTAGGCGCGACCAGTCG
>JBBDGP010004285.1:7500-218004 GCA_037952835.1 Lithobates septentrionalis
TTGCACACGCTCATGGAATGGCGACAAACTACGATTCTTAAAAATCTTCATAGGCGACGTTTTAAAAATGTTTACCAGTTACCGGTTTAGAGATACAGAGGAGGTCTAGTGCTAGAATTATTGCTCTCGCTGTAACGTTTGCGGCCATACCTCACATGTGCGGTGCAAACGCCGTTTACATATGCGGGCGTGACCTATGTACGTGTTCACCTCTGTGCGCATGCTCTTTAATGTATTCATTTTTTGATCTTTTTTATTCCGATCACAAGGAACGTAAACATCCCTTGTAATAGAAATAAGGGGGGGCGGGTCCTCTCTGTGGGGAAATCTGGGATCAATAAGACACCAAATCGCATCTCTACTTTTGAAAGCAAAAAAAAAAAAGAAAAATTTATCTTATGCTTCAATAAAAAATTGTTTACTTCCGCCCTAGACCAATAGTGACGTCATGACATTGCTCTGGTCCTTCTAGAGCCGTAATCTCCAAGCTGCGGTCCTTTGCTTGCCTTTATCCAACCCTTGAGGCACTATTCTTCCCACTGACACCGATTATGGGGCACTATTCCTTCCACTGACACCAATGATGGGGCACTATTGATCTTTTATTAAAAGAATCAAGCAACCAATTTTATACAAAAGTAAAAAACAAAACCATAGTACAAAACTTCAACAGAAATCCAAGGAATACACATCCATGTTCAGAATATATACAATATATACATAATCCGTTACCAAAACTATTTACATAAAGCAGCAGAGAAGGCCTAAGAGGCACAACCCATCACCTATGTACGCAGCCATTTATCAAAAATTAATCCAAAAAAAAAATAATCTAGGGTGATAAGAGACAGACAGCCACACCCGGGAAAGAGACTCCTGGCAGTCAGGGAGGCTTGAAACCCCTCCACACCTTCAACCAAGCCCCCTGACTCCGCTTGTCTCTCTCAAGTACCCGAATCTTCTCCACCTCATGCAGAATGTCATACACCACCACCTGAACAGGAAGGATTTTACGCCGAATGCTGACCTGACACCGTGCGTTCCAAGTGAAATAACGGACTACTAGGCTAACTAGAAAAAGTGTATCTAAACAAAAAACCCCACCAGTATTGAATGCTCCATAC
Source organism: Lithobates septentrionalis (assembly GCA_037952835.1). NCBI lineage: Eukaryota > Metazoa > Chordata > Amphibia > Anura > Ranidae > Lithobates > Lithobates septentrionalis. The sequence continues at coordinate 8,625 of JBBDGP010004285.1, forward strand.
ACCCACTCAGCATAACCCAGCCCGGAGAGGAAAGGAACACCAAGGGCCCGCCCCACCTGTTTGTACACCTCTATGTTAAAAGGGCAATGAAGCAGAAAATGGTCCATAGTCTCCTCCTCACCTGCACACTCCTCCCGAGGACAGCTACGATCCACCCCACTGCGGAATTTCAAATTGCCCCTAACATAGAGCCTCCCATGGAAGCACATCCAGGCCAGATCCCTGAATTTAGGAGGTACTCTGTCCAAATTAATAAGTCTTAACCCTGCCCTCAAAACTGGGCCTGGGCAATCCCTTAAGGCCAGTGGGTCATGAAAGACTTCACTCAAGACTCGACTCATAAGGACTTTCCTCGGAACCGATCTGAGATCTTCAGCCGACAATCGCCACTGCCGTAATAACTTCAGGCACGGAGCGACATAGGCTGGTAGCTGACCACGATGACCCCTGAGATTCTTCACTTGGCCACCTTCTTCCCAAAGTCGCAGAAAAGGCCTAAACCAAGATCTAAAAATGCCTGCCCATCCAGGAGGTTCCACTGCAAGCATATTACCAATATTAAACTTGAGAAAAAGCAGTGAAAAGAAAAGAACTGGGTTGACCATACCTAAGCCACCCTCCCTCCTGGATAGATAGGTGACATTCCTCTTGATGGGGTTCAGTCTGTTCCCCCACAACATCTGGAAGAACACACTACTGACCCTAGCATAGAGAGACACTGGCAAGATGCAGACAAAGCTGACATACAAAAAGATCGGAATCAGGTAAGTCTTAATCAGATCAACCCTTTCCCTCATAGATAACTTCCATTTCTTCCAGCTGACCACCTTAGTATTGGCAATTTCCAGTCTGCCTTCCCAGTTTTTGAGGCCATAATCGCCGGGTCCAAATTCAATGCCTAGAATCTTAATTCTTTCCTGGGGCACTGGAAAGGTGTCCGGGAGATCAAAACCCTCACCTTCCTTTCCCATCCAGAAGACTTCACTCTTTTCCTGATTGATCTTGGAGCCTGATGCTTCAGAATACCGTGATGTCAGAGAGACCACCTCCTCTGCTTCATCCGCCCCGGTGACAATCACTGACACATCGTCCGCATAGGCAACAACCCTCAAAGGCGGCTCACCCGGGAGACCCACTGGTACCCCACACAACATGCTGCTCTCTAGCCTCCTGATGAAAGGGTCGATTGCAAACACATAGAGCAGGGGACTCAGGGGACAACCCTGGCGCACCCCGGAGCCAACCTCAAAGGACTGCCCAACCCAACCATTAACAAGAGGAAAGCTTTCTGCCCCCTTATACAAGACTTTTAACCAATCGACAAAACCACCCGGCAGACCGTACTTACTAAGGAGCAACCACAGGTACTCATGGTTGACACGATCAAAAGCCTTTGCCTGATCCAATGTCAGCAAATACTTTCCCCAGCCTGCAGCCCTGCACCGCTCCAAGGCCTCCCGGACAGCTAAAACCGCTGTGAAGGTGCACCTACCCTGGACCGAACAGTGCTGATGGCGAGAAAGCAAAGACTCTGCTACTGACGATAGGCGCCAGAAAAATATCTTTGCCAGTATCTTTCTATCGACATTAAGAAGGCTGATGGGGCGCCAATTCTCAATCATCGAAGGATCTTTACCCTTTGAAAGAAGAATCACAGCCGAGTGCCTCATGGAAGGGGGAAGTACCCCCTCAGCAAGGCAACTGTTAAAAACCTCTACCAAATGTGGGGCCAGAATAGACTTAAAGGCTTTGTAAAACTCAGCCGTCAAGCCATCCGGTCCAGGTGACTTTTTGATGGCAAGTTGTTCAATTGCCCTCATCACCTCTTCAACTGTGATCTCCTCTGTCAAATTCATCAATGGGACATCTTCATCATTTAGACCTGGAGTAGAGTCCAAAAAGCCTTCCATCTTGTCACGGTCAAGCTCTTTCCTCCCAAGAAGGTCAGCATAAAAGGACCTCACGACCTCCAGAATCCCTGACCTGGACTTTGTCAAGGAACCTGTACTGTCTTTAAGGCCAACGACCGTTTTAACAGCTACACCTTGTTTGCAGTTCTGGTAAGGGTCAGGCGAGTGGTACTTCCCATAGTCCCTCTCCAGAACCAAAGAGGCATGCCGGTCATATTGACACTTCCTGAGAAGGAGTTTCACTTCGGAGATTTCCCCAGGATCTCCACCTCTCGAGACAAGAATATCCAGCTTCCTCCGTAAACGTTGGTAGGTCATGTATTTATTAAACTGCTTTCTATTGGCTAGGCCCCTGAAGAATCCAGCGATCCTCTTTTTGGTCAGCTCCCACCACTCAGCCTTGCTGCTACAAAAGTCCAGGATGGTCACCTGTGCCTGAAAGAATTCCTCAAAGGATTGTCTAACATGTTCTTCCTTGAGTAGAGTCGAATTCAATCTCCAGATGCCCTTACCCCTCTGAGGGGCGTCTGAAGCATTCAGGACCACAGATAGCATACAGTGATCAGAGAACTCTACTGCCTGCACCACTGGGGGTGAGAAAGCAGAGGTCTCCTTCAAAAAAAACCTATCTATTCTACTCTGACTATTACCTCGATGAAAGGTGAACCCAGTGTCATCCGGGAGGTGCTTAATGTGCACATCCACAAGACCAGCATCCCTAACCATACTATTTAAAAAAACGCTATCATATCCCAGCCTGTCCTTGAAGTCCTTCCTGTCCTTGGGCCTAGTTACTGTATTAAAGTCACCTCCAAAGACCACTTGCCGGGATGTAAAAAGAAATGGCTTGATTCTTGTAAAAAGGCATTTCCTGTCCCACTTTGTGTGCGGCCCATAGACATTAATTAGGCGCAGGTCCTGCCCTCCCACAAGGACGTCTAAGACCATACATCTCCCAATCTCCACCTCAATAACCCGCCGGATAGTTACCATGCCGGTTTTAAACAACACTGCCACACCGCCGTAAGGCTCGGCCGCAAGAGACCAGTAAGATGGACCATACCTCCACTCTCTCTTGGCCATATGAATATCTGCCAAGGAGGTGAGCCTAGTCTCTTGCAAAAATAAAATTTCAGCATCTAATTGGCTGAACAAAAAGAAGGCCATAGAACGAGCTCTTACTGACTTAATGCTTCCGACATTTATTGTCACCACTTTTAACGGAGGGGGAACCGCCATTTGGGTTATTGGGTGGATTGCTTCTTAGCTCCCCTCTGCTGCTCATCACCAGAAGCCTCTCTCTTTCTTGAGGCCGCCTCAAACTCCATCTCAGAATCAGAACTTCGCTCCGAAGAAGCTCCAGATGAGGAAATCTCCCACTTAGAGGACCTATAACGGTTGGAGACAGGCACTGGAGCCTGTTCCGTCCTCACCACCTGCTTCTTCCGCTTCCCAACCTTCCTTCTCTCCTCCAGGTACTGCAGGTCAGCTTCAGAGATGCCCTTATCTCCTGTTTTTTTCTTTGAAGTCTTTACAGAAGACTCCTTTAGAGAGGCAGAAGCGACCTTTTTAATACCCACTACCACTCCTGGTGGGGGGGTTGCTCCCTTTGAATCTGTCTTAGGAGGGGTAGACTCCTGGGGGGTAACTGACTCGGGGGGCACAGACTTGGAAGGTTCTGACACATGAGGAGAGGGTACAGTAGGCTGGGGGGACACAGAGACAGATACAGAAGGAATACTTACAGACACAGGAGGGGTGGCCACAGGAACTGGGGAGGGACCCTGAGCAGGACCAGGGGAGTCAGTCACCGCAGAGGAGGATGGTACACCAGGAGCATCACCCTCCATCCCGTCCAGCCTTGACATGTCATCAATTACCTCCTTCTCCATATTGTGCCAGGCTTCAGGACATCTGCTGTAGGGGTGGCCAAGGCGCAGGCACAGGTTGCACCTGATCATCTCGGTGCAGTCCTTGGCCATATGACCCTGACCCCGACACACTGAACATATCAAGGCTGAACAGGAAGAGCTCAAATGCCCCTTTTCTCCACAGCGGTGACACAGCTTCGGCTGACCAGGGTAGAAAATAGTCATCCTATCCCTCCCTATAAAAGCTGAGGAGGGCAGGTGACGGACAACATTCCCATCCCTGGCCAACCTGACTGTAACCGACCAACCCCCAGTCCAGATGTTACGTTCATCAAGGATTTTGCTGGGCTTAGTCAAAACCTCACCATAGTTCCTTAACCAGACCTCTAGGTCCCGGGCAGGAACACTCTCATTGGTGAGTATGATGGTGATCTTTTTCACCGTTGACCTTTGCGAAACCGCAACTGGGGCCAGACCTTCCCATTCAGGTCTTGACCTGCACCGAGCCTCATATCGCTCCCAGAACAGGTCAAGACCCTCTGGCCTGGTGAAACTAATGGTATAATCCCGTGTCCCAGCAACATGTATTAGAGCATACAGGTCATTTGCCCCAAAACCCATCTCCAAAATCAAATCCACCACTGCACGCCGTGCTGGAGGGATCGCACCACCTTCCCATTTGAGAATTACCACATTTCTTCTCGGACCCCCAGCAGAAGCCAGAGACCCAAGACCAGATCCTGGGGTCCCCAAAGTGGTAGGCTGCAGGGGGAAACCCCGCTTGGGGGCGGAGCCACCAGGAGCAGAGCGTACCACCTGAGCAAACGTGGGTTTATCAGGGCCAAGGCCCCACACTGAAGTCACAGTAGTCTGTTCATTACTATTATTTGCTTGGACTGAGCTGGGACGATTGTCCATCACACTTGTACAATTGCTGTCAGACACACACACGTTCAATTTCCCATCAGGAATAGTCACAGTTGCTGCAATACCAGCTGTGTCCTGATGCTGCACTGTAGAGTCTCCAGCAGCTGTGGGGCAAACATCTTTAGACTCAGCCAAAGGAGAGTTAATAGGCTCTGCTGACACCGGTAGTTCCTTTTCAGAAATGTCATTTTTTAAATGCAGCTCTTGCTGTGCTGCAGCATTAGCAGGTACAACATTGCTACACATAGCATTAGAAACTTGATTGTCACTGGGCACACTTTCAACATTGCTCATGGTGTTAGATGACACAAAAACAGATTCATCCCCTGCTTGGGGCTTGACATTATCAGGCACATTATCAGTTATGTTCTCATCACCAAACGCCAGCTGATCCCCCCGCACAGGAGACTCCATTACCTGGATGGCCCTGAGCATGCCTCCTGAGTCCTGGGAAGGCATGGGGCTGCTTACCTCTACCTGAGGGGGCAGGGGGTCAGAACTGGGGGTCTCCTCCTCCACCTCCATCTTTGTCATCCTCGCAAACCTTTTATCATTGTAAAACTTTTCCTTAAATGGCCCATCTCTTCCTTCCATGATGGACACAATGGTCTCCTGATGTTCCACCCGGACCTTGGCCAGTTGGATCTCCGGATCCATGGACCCTCGTTTCTGGCTGTGCAAGCCCTCACGCTGCCTTCTCAGGCGCTTCAGCTCCGCTCTCAGTTTATAGAGCTTGTCTCTTTCTCTATTCAGGGCTTTAATCCCGGCCACCACTCGCTCCTGAATTGCCTCTGAGCCTTCATCCTTACCAGGGGCAGAAAGATCACAAGCCATGGTTTGTACAGAGGAAGGCATGTCACCTGATGGCCCAGGAGATGGCTGAGAGCTTCCAGCAGGAGAGGCCCTGCTGGCCTCCATGGCTTCCCCAGAAAGGGGCCAGGAGAGCTGGGATAGATTTCCTCACCAGTCCCCTCTCACACGGATCTGCAGCAGCTCCAGACAGACAGCCTCCTCCTGACACACCTGTGCTCCAATGATGGGTGGGGCACTATTCCTCCCACTGACACCAATGATGGGGCACTATTCCTTCCCCTGACACCAATGATGGGGCACTATTCCTTCCCCTGACACCAATGATGGGGCACTATTCCTTCCACTGATACCAACAATGGGGCACTATTCCTCCCACTGACACCAATGATGGGGCACTATTCCTCCCACTGATACCAACGATGGGGCACTGTTCCTCCCACTGATACCAACGATGGGGCACTATTCCCCCACTGACACCAATGATGGGGCACTATTCCCCCCACTGACACCAATGATGGGGCACTATTCCCCCCACTGACACCAATGATGGGGCACAATTTCCTTCCACTGACAAAAAATGGGGCACTTTTGCACTACTGACACCAATTATTTCTCCTCCTAATACCAAAGATCGGCCATTGTTTACTCCCTCTGGGCACAGTCCGGCCCCCCTGAAGTCTGAAGGGTTGTATCCGGGCCTTTTCTTTAGAAAGCTTGGAGAACCCGGATCTCCACCAATACTAGAATGAAAAATCCCTGTCGGGGTTTGTATTGCTCTCTGTGTCCCCATGGGGTGGAGTCACCGAGTCCGGGTGTCACCGAAACAGAAAGTGACGGAAGATAAGACATTTTACCGGTGTCACCATAACAGGAGGTGACAAGGAAATCCGTCTTCTCTCTAGAGGCGAAGCGCCTGCTCTCTGCTGATTGGAGAGCTCTAAGACCTCATTTGCATTGGGCAGCCAGGCGGGAGCAGTAAAAACAGGTGGTTGAGCCACAGTTTTACCTCCCCACCCCGACCACCCACCTAAAAGATTATGTGCAGCCACTTGAGGTCTTACACACGATGTAGCAAAAATGATACTCCATGTCACATTCAGGGGGCAGCGCCTTTGCCAATACGAAATCCATGCTGTCCTATCACCCTCTGAAAAGCGACCCACTGTGGATCACTTTTCAAAGGGGCAGTAGAGACTGCTGAAGTTGTGAACATGAGCTAACTCTGACTCATCCAGAGGACATATTAGACCTTTGCAGAGGGACCACTGCTTCCACACAGAGCAAGGGTCCTTAAGTGAATCAGACAACAGCTCTGCAATCAGTAAAGCCCATGCTCTCTGCTGATTGAAGGAATCTGGCTCTGACTCAGCAGGGGGCGTGCCAGACCTCTGCAGAGGGACCGCTGCTTCCACACAGAGCATGGGTCCCCACTGAATTACACATGTAGCTCTGCAATTAGTAAAGCTCATGCTCTCTTCTGATTGAAGAAACCCGACTCAGCAGGGGGCGTGTCAGACCTCTGCAGAGGAACCACTGCTTCCACACACAGAACAAGGGTCCTTCTCTTTAGCATACAGGCAGGGGACAGGCTTTTCTACACAGGCTGTGGCTGCTTTCTAAAAAAAAAAATAATAGAGACTGCTGCACTTGTGAACAAGGCCTAACTCCGACTCATCCGGGAGGACATATTAGACCTCTGCAGAGAGAAAAGAAAAATCTCCATAGGCGACGTTAAAAAAATTCTACAGGTTGCATGTCTTGAGTTACAGAGGAGGTCTAGGGCTAGAATCATTGCTCCAGCTCTAGCGATCGCGGCGATACCTCACATGTGTGGTTTTACCACCATTTTCATATGCTGGCGCTGCTGACGTACGCGTTCGCTTCTGCGCGTGAGTTCGTCGGGCTGGGGCGCTTTAATTATTTTTTTTCTTATTTATTTTACTTTATTTTATTGATTTTAAAACTGTTTTTTTTTTTTTAATTGGGTCACTTTTATTCCTATTACAAGGAATGTAAACATCCCTTGTAATGGAAAAAAGCATAACAGGTCCTCTTAAATATGAGATTCGGGGGTCAAAAAGTACTCAGATTTCATATTTAGACTTAAATGCAATAAAAAAAAATAATAATAAATTTTGTCATTTGAAAAAATGACAAAGAAAAAAAAGTCCCTTTAAGACGTATGGGTGGAAGTGATGTTTTGACGTCACTTCCGCCCTGCTATGGTATGGAGACGGGTGGGGGCCATCTTGCCCCCACTCGTATCCATACCACGGAAGGAGGAGGACCCCATCGCCTCCGCCGCTACTGACGGCTTCGGTAAGCGGCGGTGGGCGCGGGAGAGCGGCGGGAGGGGGGGCCCATCTCCCGCCGCCGATAACGGTGATCTCGCGGCGCATCCGCCGCAGAGACCACCATTATCATAAACCGGACCGCCCACTGAAGAGATGGATATCTCGGTTATGGCAGCAACTTCTGGCGTTACCGAAATATCCATCTTTAAAGTGCCGACGTATATATACAGTGGGCGGTTCGGAAGTTGGTAAACGTGACCCCCACCCCCTTCTGATGCCACCTGACATCAGAGGAAGGTGGGGTTGCCCGTTTACGTCACCGAGTGGCCCTGCCTTCAGCTATATAACAGCTGTCACCGAGAAGAAGCGTCACTCGGCGGAAGCCTCCTATAGAGGCAGAGCCGTTGCGACTTTTTTTTTTCTTTTTTCGGTCTGTCGGGCGGCGTGAGATGGATTTACATCGTGGGACATTTTTTTTTTCTAATAAAGGACTTGTCCTAAGCTGTCTCCTGTCTTTTTTACTATTTTGACACTTTCTTTTGTGAAATGGTATGGGTACCAATTCACATAGGTGGGGGGGGCCAGGATCTGGGGGTCCCCTTGTTAAAGGGGGCTTCCAGATTCCAATAAGCCCCCCCGCCCGTAGACCCCCACAACCACCGGGCAAGGATTGTGGGGATGAGGCCCTTGTCCTCATCAACATGGGGACAAGGTGCTTTGGGGGGCTACCCCAAAGCACCCTCCCCATGTTGAGGGCATGTGGCCTGGTACGGTTCAGGAGGGGGGGCACTCTCTCATCCCCCCCTCTTTTCCTGCGGCCTGCCAGGTTGCGTTCTCGGATAAGGGTCTGGTATGGATTTGGGGGGGACCCCCACGCCATTTTAAAAAAATTTTTGGAGCAGGGTTCCCCTAAAAATCCATACCAGACCTGAAGGGCCTGGTAGGAATATTGGGGGAGACCCCTACACTATTTTGTTTCTATTTGGCGCAGGGTTCCCCTCCCTTAATATCCATACCAGACCTGAAAGGCCTGGTATGGATTTTGGGGGACCCCCACGCAATTTTTTTTCAATTTTTGGTTTGGGGTTCCCCTTAATATTCAACCAATGCCTTTTTTTTCAATTAGTTTTATCCATATTGCCGAGACCCGACGAGACAGATTCCGATAAGCCCCCCGCCCGCAGACCCCCACAACCACCAGGCGAGGGTTGTGGGGATGAGGGCCTTGTCCACATCAACATGGGGACAAGGTGCTTTTGGGTCAGACCCCAAAGCACCCTCCCCATGTTGAGGGCTTGTAGCCTGGTACAGTTCAGGAGGGGGGGGCACTCTCTCATCCCCCCTCTTTTCCTGTGGCCTGCCAGGTTGCATGCTCGGATAAGGGTCTGGTATGGATTTTGAGGGGGACCCCTACGCCATTTTTTTAAAAAAAATTGGCACAGGGTTCCCCTTAAAATCTTTACCAGACCTGAAGGGCCTGGTATGGATTTTGGGGGGACCCCCACGCAATATTTCTTTACATTTTTGGTTCGGGGTTCCCCTTAATATTGTATTAACTTTTTTTTTCCACTGATACATGTCCCCTGGGGCAGGACCCGGGTCCCCAAACACTTTTTATGACAATAACTTGCATATAAGCCTTTAAAATTAACACTTTTGATTTTTCATGTTAGTGTCCCATAGACTTTAATGGCGTTCCGGCGCCTTTCGAATTTGCCGTGAACACCGCATATTGTTCGCTGTTCGGCGAACAGGCGAACACCCCATGTTCGCATCGAACTTATGTTCGACTCTCACATCGGGCTCATCCCTAGTCTTTAGCTGATGTCAACTAAAAAGTTGAATCCTCCTGGATGCCAAGGTGAAAAATCCAGATTCGGCGCGTCTATTTCGGTGACAGAATGGAGAACGTATGTAAAACCGTGACGATCAGACAAAAAAGTAGAGAGACGACAAGTAAGCTCGACACGGTTTTGGCCCCGCTGGGGTTATTTTTCCGGAGAATCGCGGCGTTCGTGGGGGGGGGGGGGGAATCTCCTTGATTTACTATTCTGTCTGTACTAGGTGGAGAGGTTGTAACATCCCACCCTGCTGTGCCTTTCTGCTAAACAGCGACCCCACACCTCAACCGCCGCCATCAATATTCATGCCGCGCACCGCCATAAATATGCATGATGTGTACCGTAATAAATATGTAATGCGGGATTCTGTCATAAATATAAATACGACCAGCAGGAATTATCGGCGCGGCTTTGCTGACACGGGCAAAATGGAAATAAGCGTTAATCCCCGGGGGGGGGGGGGGGGGGGGGGCGTACAATCTGATCACCGTTACTAAAGAGAACCTGGCATCTTAAATTGGGGTGGGGGGCGATCACAAAATCGATTGCTAATACGCTTTATTAAAGTGGGGCCGTAGTCTGCTCACAACTTTGATGTGGCCACCTAAGCACTTAAGCACTTTGTAGATAGAGACTGCGAGCGCGCAGCTGAAATACATATGAAGGGATCCTTCCTAAACTACCTTCAACGGATTTTAACCACCTCAATACCGGGCACTTTCACCCCCCTTCCTGCCCAGGCCATTTTTCAGCTTTCAGCACTGTCACAATTTGAATGACAATTGCGCAGTCGTGCTACACTGTAACCATCTGAAATTGTTATAAATTGCTTCACACAAATATTGGTGGTATACAATCACTCCTGGGTTTTTTATTTTTTCCTAAAAAAAAAAAAAGACCAAAAATTACATTAAAAAAAAAGTTTTTCTTAGTTTCTGTCAGTAAATTTTGTAATTAAGTAATTTTTCTCCTTCACTGATGGGAGCTGATGAGGAGGCACTGATGAGGAGGCACTGATGAGGAGGCACGAATATGCCGCACTGATAGGTGGCACTGATACAGTGGGGCAAAAAAGTATTTAGTCAGCCACCAATTGTGCAAGTTCTCCCACTTAAAAAGATGAGAGAGGCCTGTAATTGTCATCATAGGTATACCTCAACTATGAGAGACAAAATGTGGAAACAAATCCAGACAATCACATTGTCTGATTTTTTAAAGAATTTATTTGCAAATTATGATGGAAAATAAGTATTTTGTCAATATCAAAAGTTCATCTCAATACTTTGTTATATATCCTTTTTTGGCAATGACAGAGGTCAAACGTTTTCTGTAAGTCTTCACAAGGTTGTCACACACTGTTGCTGGTATGTTGGCCCATTCCTCCATGCAGATCTCCTCTAGAGCAGTGATGTTTTGGGGCAGTTGCTGGGCAACACGGACTTTCAACTCCCTCCAAAGGTTTTCTATGGGGTTGTGATCTGGAGACTGGCTAGGCCACTCCAGGACCTTGAAATGCTTCTTACGAAGCCACTCCTTCGTTGCCCGGGCCGTGTGTTTGGGATCATTGTCAGGCTGAAAGACCCAGCCACGTTTCATCTTCAATGCCCTTGCTGATGTGAGGTTTGCACTTAAAATCTCACGATACATTTCTTGTAAAAAAAAAAAAATTTCACGATACATGGCCCCATTCATTCTTTCATGTACACGGATCAGTCGTCCTATTCCCTTTGCAGAGAAACAGCCCCAAAGCATGATGTTACCACCCCCATGCTTCACAGTAGGTATGATGTTCTTTGGTTGCAACTCAGCATTCTCTCTCCTCCAAACACGACGAGTTGTGTTTCTACCAAACAGTTCTACTTTGGTTTCATCTGACCATATGACATTCTCCCAATCCTCTTCTGGATCATCCAAATGCTCTCTAGCAAACCTCAGATGGGCCCGGACATGTACTGGCTTAAGCAGGGGGACACGTCTGGCACTGCAGGATCTGAGTCCCTGGCGGCGTAGTGTGTTACTGATGGTAGCCTTTGTTACGTTGGTCCCAGCTCTCTGCAGGTCATTCACAAGGTCCCCCCCGTGGGGTTCTGGGATTTTTGCTCACCGTTCTTGTGATCATTTTGACCCCACGGGGTGAGATCTTGCGTGGAGCCCCAGATCGAGGGAGATTATCAGTGGTCTTGTATGTCCTCCATTTTCTAATTATTGCTCCCACAGTTGATTTCTTCACACCAAGCTGCTTGCCTATTGCAGATTCAGTCTTCCCAGCCTGGTGCAGGTCTACAATTTTGTTTCTGGTGTCCTTCGACAGCTCTTTGGTCTTCACCATAGTGGAGTTTGGAGTGTGACTGTTTGAGGTTGTGGACAGGTGTCTTTTATACTGATAACAAGTTCAAACAGGTGCCATTAATACAGGTAATGAGTGGAGGACAGAGGAGCCTTTTAAAGAAGAAGATACAGGTCTGTGAGAGCCAGAAATCTTGCTTGTTTGTAGGTGACAAAATACTTATTTTCCACCATCATTTGCAAACAAATTCTTTCAAAAATCAGACAATGTGATTGTCTGGATTTGTTTCCACATTTTGTCTCTCATAGTTGAGGTATACCTATGATGACAATTACAGGCCTCTCTCATCTTTTTAAGATGGAGAACTTGTACAATTGGTGGCTGAATAAATACTTTTTTGCCCCACTGTATGTGTCACTGATGTGCACTGATAGGCTGCACTGATGGGCACAGATGAGGTGGCACTTATGGGCACTGATGAGCACTGATATGTGGCACTGGGCACGAATATGCCGCACTGATAGGTGGCACTGATATGTGGCACTGATGGGTGGCACTGGTGGGCATTGGGCACAGATAGGCGACACTGGTGGGCACGGATAGGTGGCACTGATGGGCATTGATGGGCAGCACTGATAGCCAGCACTGACTGGTATCACTAATAGCCACTGATTGCTGGCACTTGTGGGCACTAATTGCTGGCACTTGTGGGCACAGATTGGTGGCAATTGTAGACACTGGTTGGCACTGATTGTGGCAGTGGTGGGCAATCATTGCTGGCATTGGTGGGCACTTAATTGTAATCAGTGCCCTGATTACATACCTAGCTGTCCCCTGTGAGGAGATGCCACTGATCGGCTCTCCTCTCCTCACACTCTGTCAGTGTGAGGCGAGGAGCGCCGATTACCGGCATTGCCATGTTTACATGTGACCGGTTGTGATTGGACACAGCCGATCACATGGTTAAGGAGCCACAGCCGTGGCTCTTTAAACAGATCGGGGTCGCCCCATGTCCTAGCAACATAGCGCGGGGGGCCGCGAGAGCGGTCGTTCTGGGAGGCCATCATATGACGACCACCCAGAACGAGAGCTGCACCACCCAGCCGTCATTTGATGGTGGGACGGACGGCAAGTGGTTAAACAAATACTGTACATATGGAAAGGGAAAAATCCAACAACTTAGTTGGATAAATGTTTTTACCATAACAGAAAAAATAGTGAGTTTGCCACATTCCTGTATATATATAGAGAAAATTGGATACCCCCCAATTGGGACTTTACATCGGAAACAACACCAATGGAATACGTAAAAAGTAATTTTATTACAAATATGAGCTAAAAAATCATCACACGAAGATTGATAAAACAAACATCAGACAGGAACATACATAATATAAAATCTTGCAATAGTATACAAAAAGTACGTATATAAAGTCCAGTAGCCAAAAACACTTTTCCGGTAGCCAACCTCCAGGAAAAGCTTTCCGGGTACCCAACGCGTTTCAGGTTCAAGGTTCTTTCATCGGGGGTATTTATATAGGAGAATTTAAATTCGAGAAATGGCGAATGGCACCGCAATCAAACACACAGAGTATTCAGGCAAGACTAAAATGAGCAATGTCAGTGGGTGGCATATGTGGAGGTCTAGTTCAACCTGCAGACTTTGCCAGATTGGACGGCGTGCCTTATGGACCCCTTATAGACAGCCTAACCCCTTCCCGACCAGCCGCCGCAGTTATACTGCGGCAGGTTGGCACCCCTGGGCAAACCATCGTAGCTGTACTTCGGCTTGCCTTTTTACCCCCGCCGCGGCGCGTGCCCGTGGCACAATACCGGAGCGCGATGCGCATGCCCGGCGGTTGCAATGACGGCCGCCGGGCACCCGCGATCGCTCCACACAGAGACAGAGCGGAGATCTGTCAATGTAAACAGACAGATCTCCGTGCTGTCAGGGGTCAGGAGAGTTGTTGTTCATACTAAGGATGAACAACAATCGGCCTCCTCCCCCAGGCAGTTCAATCCCCCCCACAGTTAGAATCACTCCCTAGGTAACACAATTAACCCCTTGATCGCCCCCTAGGGTTAACCCCTTCCCTGCTAGTGACAGTTACACAGTAATCAGTGCATTTTTATAGCACTGATCGCTGTATAAATGCCAATGGTCCCAAAAATGTGTCAAAAGTGTCCGATCTGTCCGCCGCAATGTCGCAGTCCCAATAAAAATCGCTGATCGCCGCCATTACTAGTAAAAAAAAATACTAATAACAATGCCATAAATCTATCCTCTATTTTGTAGATGCTATAACTTTTGCGCAAACCAATCAATATACGCCTATTGCGATTTTTATTTACAAAAATATGTAGAAGAAAAAAGGAAAGAGAAGGAAAAAATTCGCTTTTTTAAAAAAAAAAGTGGGGATATTTATTATAGCAAAAAGTACAAAATATTGTGTTTTTTTCAAAATTGTCACTCTTTTTTTGTTTATAGCGAAAAAAACAAAACAAATGCAGAGATGATCAAATACCACCAAAATAAAGCTCTATTTGTGTGAAAAAAAGGACGTCAAATTTGTTTGAGTGCAACGTCGCACAACTGCGCAATTGTTAGTTAACCGCTTCAGCCCCAGAACATTTTACCCCCTTCCTGACCAGAGCACTTTTTGCGATTCGGCACTGCGTCACTTTAACTGACAATTGCGCGGTCGTGCGACGTTGCACCCAAACAAAATTGCTGTCCTTTTTTTTCCCACAAATAGAGCTTTCTTTTGGTGGTATTTGATCACCTCTGTGGTTTTTATTTTTTGCGCTATAAACAAAAAAGCGCCAATTTTGAAAAAACGCATTATTTTATTATTTTTTACTTTTTGCTATAATAAATATCCCCCAAAAATATATAAAAAAAAAAATGTTTTCCTCATTTTAGGCCGATATGTGTTCTTCTACATATTTTTGGTAAACAAAAATCGCAATAAGCGTATATTGATTGGTTTGCGCAAAAGTTATAACTTCTACAAAATAGGGGATAGATTTATAGCATTTTTATTATTCTTTTTTTTTTTTACTAGTAATGGCGGCGATCTGCAATTTTTATCGTGACTGCGACATTATGGCGGACACATCGGACAATTTTGACACGTTTTTAGGACCATTGGCATTAATACAGCGATCAGTGCAATTAAAAATGCATTGATTACTGTAAAAATGTCAATGGCAGTGAAGGGGTTAACACTAGGGGGCAGTGAAGGGGTTAAGTGTGTCCTAGTTTGTGTTCTAACTGAAGGGGGGATGGGACTGTGCAGGGAGGATAACAGATCGCTGTTCATACTCTGTATGAACAGACGATCCGTCTGTTCTCCCCTCAGAGAACTGGAAACTGTGTGTTTACACACTCACAGTTCCGGGTTCTCCGTGTCTCAGTGGCGATCGCGGGAGCCCGGCGGTGATCGCATCGGCTCAGGGGGGCGAGCGGGGGGACGCGCCACAGGGCGAAGCGACGTTACATAACGTTGTTTCGCTCAGCCGTGCCATTCTGCCGCAGTACAACTGCGGCGGCTGAGCGGCATGTGGTTAAAGCGACGCAGTGCCGTAACACAAAAAATGGCCTGGTCATTGAGCAGCCAAATCTTCCTGGGCTGAAGTGGTTAAAGCGATGTTCCAGCCGCAAAAAAAAAAAAAAAAAATTAAAAGTCAGCAGCTACAAACACTGTAGCTGCTGACTTTTAATAAGGACACTGACCTGTCCAGGGAGCCCGCGATGTGGTCCCCCCCCCCCCCCCCGAGGCTGATCCGTCCAGCGGAATCGGGTGCAGGCGCCACCATTCCAACTAAGGGAAACCGGCAGTGAAGCCACAAGGCTTGCCGACTGCACTTGTCTTCTGGGACACACACAGGTCCCAGAAGACAACGGGGGTGCTCGCCGAAGAAGAGGACGTGACGTCCAGGGCCGCGGCCCGGCTGAATTGGAAGTACACTTGTACTTCCAAAAAGGGTACTATTGGGGAAAAAAAAAAAATATATATATATATATATATATATATATATATATATATATATATATATTTCAATATCCAAAAACGAGGGGTGGAGAGGCGGTCTTTCGTTTAAGACCACCTCTCAAAAGTGGGTGGAACTCTGCTTTAAATTCGAGAAATGGTGAATGGCACCGCAATCAAACACAGAGTATTCAGGCAAGACCAAAGTTAGCAATGTCAGTGGATGGCGTATCTGGAGGTCTAGTTCAACCTCTAGATCTCAACTTTGCTAGATTGGATGGTGTGCCTTATGGACCCCCTATAGACAGCTTAAGGAACGGCAAACAGTATTCCAATATATTGTCATCACCGACGCAGGACCCTGACCAAAGTCCTATTTGAACGCCATCGTTCCCAGTTGCACATACCCTTGTCTGAAAGACCCCCGACACGTTCCTTTCCTATGGGCCGTGATACTTCCAATCTAGAGGTTGAACTAGACCTCCACATACGCCTTCCATTGACATTGCTAACTTTAGTCTTGCCTGAATACTCTGTGTGTTTGATTTGCAGTGTGGAGTGGAGTCTAGAGCTGTTGCAGAGGTAGAGGAGCTGAGCAATGACCTCTTGTGATGGTGCAAGGAAGGTGTGGGGTGTGGCGCTGTTGGACTGGAAGAGGAGCCTGGGAGAACCTGTTGTGGTAGTGCAGAGAATGGTGTGAGGTCTAGAGCTGTGGGAGGGGTAGAAGAGCTGGACAAGGACCTATTCTGCTGATGCAGGAAGGGTGTGGGGTCTGGAGCTATTGGAGAGAAAGAGGAGGCTGGGAGAGCCTGCTATGCTGGAGGAGGGGTAGGTGAGGGATGGGAGCTATCAGTGGACGAGAGGAGCCGGGGAAGGACCTACTATTCTGGTGCAAGGAAGGTGTGATGTGTAAAACTGTTGAAGGGGTAGAAGAGCATGTTTCCCACCAGGAGGTTCAGGGAAGAGCTGTGAATGAGAGAAATAATCGGCACAGCTCTAAAAAGTTTAAATTCCTTTAGGAGCAACTTTAGTTAAAGAAAAGTTGTACAAGTTAAAGAGTGTATATAAAGGGGAAATAACTTTTTTGGGGGAGGTTTAATACTTATGTAGCGCTGGTAGATTTTTAATCTACCGCTGATAGGTAAATCTTGTGGGTTACTTGTTAGGTGAAGTTAGATTTGCCTCTGTTCCAGCTTGGCTGAGTTGCGTGTAGTTCCACACTGCGCCGGTGGGTGTCGTTGTCACCATGGACTGGGGTTGGAAAGGCAACGTGTTGAAGCGTATTAACTGCTCCTCTGTCCCGGAGACAACTCGGTGGAGGTGGTCCTCCGAGATGCATTCTGGGAGAGGGTATTTATGGGACAGACGCCATGTTTTAGGGTTCGTTTTCAGCTACCTGCTGGCCCTCCTGGCCAACAGGTATGCGTTAAGAGTACCACCTCGTGGTCCTCCATCGCTGCGGCGTGTGGGTGGGCTCAGAAGCTTGTCTGGGGCCTACCACAGCAGCAGAGGAATGGTCCTGAGCTGTCTATCCTGAGTGAAGAAGCTGGACAACCGAGAAGATCCCAGGGGAGGACACGTCATGGAAGGATCATGCAGAGTGCTGGTCTGGAGAGGGGCCTGGTGACTCGGTTGGAGGACGTATCCTAAAGTAATCTTACTGCAGAGTACTGCTGGGTTGGCTTAAAGGTTCAAGTACTGTGTCTGACATTCATCGCAAACCAATACATCCTGTGGCAGAGGATCGTACGGGTTTTATTCCAAACAAGTCTGTGGCAGAGACTTTTGTTCGTGCTACGTACTGGCTGCTAGGCAAGTGAGAGTGGCCTGTCCAGGCGGGCAAAGATTGAATCCCACAAGGGGAGTGCATTCAACTACAAGTGTTCAATTCCAAAGAATGTTCTAAAGAATACTAAGGAAAGGTATTTTAGCTTCCCTGCAACTTTCCTTCTGCCTCTTTCCTGCTACTTCCTTTATTACTTGTTCATTAAAGCATTGGAAAACGTACTCAAGTGTTTGGTGCTTATATTGTCCAGAGGTAAACTCAACGGGACCCAGACCCGGTGCCGGTGAAACAGAGGTATCGAGAGTGAAGGTAACAGCCCGCTTTAAACCAGCTTCTCCACCGAGAGTTAGTGCTACACTTCTCTAAAGGTAAGCATTGTAATAACTCAACATATGAACTTACTGAAAATATAGGACTCTACCCACCCATGATTGGTATATTTGTAGCCCCATACTGTATATAGGTCTGGCATTGTGTTGCCTAACTCGCTGTCTTTGCTGCTCTGCCTGCTGCAGATTGTTTGTAATTGTTCCAGACACCCCAGTCGCCCCACCGTCGCGTTGCATACAAATAGCTGACGGACGTAGTCAGACATATGGGATGTGTAATCAGAAACCCAGATCAGCCCTTGTCAAACGAGATCCATTCCAGCAGGAGGCCGGACAGCACTTGTTGTATTTTAGCCGGGATGAAATGAATGAATGATAATTCACCCCATCTGCGTTCCAAGTGTTTGGCAGCCTCCCGCGAGCCGCAGCGCTGACAGCTCCAATAGAAGCAATGCTTTTACAGCAAACCGATTTTTTCCTTGGGGGGGGGGGGGAACCCTTTTCAGACAAATTTACAATTTCAAAGTGACAAATTACTGTCTAATTTTAAAGGTACATCCCGGGCCAAAGCTGAAAATGGAAGATCGGAAGGCGAAAAGCAAATGGAGCTTACCGGATCAAGGCCTCACTCTTTTTTTGGTTGGTCATCTGGGGACCCCTTTTGCAATGGAGGAGATGCAGGTGCATCTCGAAAAATTTGAATTTATTCAAAAAGTTAATTTATTTCAGTAATTCAATTCAAAAAGTGAAACTCGTTTATTATATAGATTCATTGCACACGGAGTGATATATTTCATGCATTTCTTTCTTTTAATTTTGATGATTATGGCTTACAGCTAGTGAAAACTCAAAATTCCGTATCTTATAAAATTTGAATATTGTGAAAAAGTTCAATATTGGGTCACACTCTAAACAGCTCTAAACTAATTAACTCTATACACCTGTAGGTTTTCCTGAGTCTTTAGATCAGCCTTTTTTCAACCTTTTCAACACAGAGGAACCCTTGAAATAGTTCTCAGGGAACCCCCGCTAAAAATTAGAAATCTCCAACTACATTAGTGTGATGGTCAGTGAGAAGAATGGTCCTTACACTTGTGGTCATTGGGAAGAATTACCTCCTTACAGATAGCTCATTGGTGTCAGTGGGAACCAGTGCTGGGACAAGGCCATCTGGTGCCCAGGGCGAAGATGGCAAACTGCGCCCCCCCCCCCCCCCCCGGGTATAAAGAAAGAGTCAGTGACTTTCAAAACCAGAAAACACTTAAAACAATACAACAATACAATACTGTAGCTGCAGCCCTGTCGCAGTATATGTACTGTGACGGGTCGGCAAATGGTTAAATTGTAAGTTCACCGCACCTCTGGACCCCTTTACATTACACAGCACCCTTCACCTCTGGACTACTTTACATTACACAACTCCCTGCACCACTGGACCCCTTTACATTACACAGCACCCTGCAATTCTGGACCCCTTTACATTACACAGCACCCTGTACCTCTGGACCCCTTTACATTACACAGCACCCTGCACCTCTGGACCCCTTTACATTACACAGCACCCTGCACCTCTGGACCCCTTTGCAGTACACAGCACCCTGCACCTCTGGACCCCTTTACATTACACAGCACCCTGTACCTCTGGACCCCTTTACATTACACAGCACCCTGCACCTCTGGACCCCTTTGCAGTACACAGCACCCTGCACCTCTGGACCCCTTTACATTACACAGCACCCTGCACCGCTGGACCCATTTACATTACACAGCACCCTGCACCTCTGGACCCCTTTACATTACACAGCACCCTGCATTTTTGGACCCCTTTACATTACACAGCACCCTGCAATTCTGGACCCCTTTACATTACACAGCACCCTGTACCTCTGGACCCCTTTACATTACACAGCACCCTGCACCTCTGGGCCCATTTACATTACACAGCACCCTGCACCTCTGGGCCTCTTCACATTACACAGCACCCTGCAATTCTGGACCCCTTTACATTACACAGCACCCTGTACCTCTGGACCCCTTTACATTACACAGCACCCTGCACCTCTGGGCCCATTTACATTACACAGCACCCTGCACCTCTGGGCCTCTTCACATTACACAGCACCCTGCACCTCTGCACCTCTTCACATTACACAGCACCCTGCACCTCTGGACCCCTTTACATTACACAGCACCATGCACCTCTGGGCCTCTTCACATTACACAGCACCCTGCACCTCTGGGCCTCTTCACATTACACAGCACCCTGCACCTCTGGGCCTCTTCACATTACACAGCACCCTGCACCTCTGGACCCCTTTACATTACACAGCACCATGCACCTCTGGACTCCTTTATATTACACAACTCCCTGCACCTCCTGGACCCCTTTTCATTACACAGCACCCTGCACCTCTGGACCCCTTTACATTACACAGCACCCTGCACCTCTGGACTCCTTTACATTACACAGCACCCTGAAGCCTTTGGGTTCACACTGGTGTCCTGGAGTTTGTCGCAGTGCTGGCATATACGCAGTTTTTTTTGCATTGTATCCCTATTTTTAGCTGCTGTTCCACAGAATTCTATTAGCTTGTGTAATTTTACTGTGTTTTCTGAAAGCACACCAAAGATTCAGTATAGAGGACATTTGGTGCACTTTCAGAAAATGTTGTAAAAATATGTAACCTAATAGAAGTCTGTGGGACTGTAGTGAAAATTAAGGTAAATGCAGGAAAACTGTGTATACACCAGCACTGCAACTGAACCACAGGGTATCAGGCTTGATTCACACCTATGCATTTTTAGTGCTTTTTGCATTTTGCAGATTTGCTCTACAGAAAGTGTTCCATAGGAAACCATGTTTAATGGGCTGTAGTGCAAATCTGCAAAATGCAAAAAGCACTAAAAATGCATAGGTGTGAATCCAGCCTTAGTGTGAACCCACTTGAGTCCTGGTTAAGGATGATCTCCGGCGTGTTCGCATGCTGCACGCGCCGAGCCCGCTAGGAAGTCGGCATTGCACGGCGCTAATCACAAGCAGTGAGACATTTCCCGATGTGCGGCTGCAGAGATCAGGAAATGTCTCACTGCCTGTGATTAGAGCATTGCCGACTTCCTGGCGGGCTCGGCATGTGCAGCATGCGAACACGCCAGAGATCATCCTTAGTCCTGGTTCACATATATGCGATGCAGGAATCCGACCGATTCCAGTGCGGATTCCTGCATTGCATGTTGCTTGTCGGCCGTCCATGTTGCCCTTTGCAAACTTCTATGAGTGTCAATGTAAAATTAATGACACCCCCAGATCAGTTTGCAGATTGCAGTGAGAACTGTAAAATGGTGCAGGAATCGGATTGCATAGGTGTAAACACCCATCCAATCCGATTCCAGTGCAGACCAAAAAAAGGGTCCTGCACAGTTTTGGTGCAAATGCGATTTCAGCCATACAGTTTGTATGGCTGAATTCGCATTGCACAGACATTGCATGTGATTTGTACAGCAATGCGGTGCGAATCACATGCAATGTCTATGATCATACTAGTGAAAACCCTGGCTAAAGGAACATGATGGGAACATGATGGGAACATGATGGGGCCAACTATTAGCATAGAGTTAATGAAAGGCTCTGCTGGAGGACAACAGAGGAAAGATTGGGAGTGAAAGATTTGGGAAAGAGAGAGCAGAGTCTGGACACAGTGACAGCTCTGATAACTCACTTGGATGTTCCCAGGTTGCTAAAACTAGTTCCATCGGCGGCTACTTGTTTAAATGTTCCCGCCCCCACATTCCTTTCAGAGGCAGCACACGGGCTGCACGGAGCATGGACGGGACACAGAAACAGAGGGGAGGGAGGGGCAGAGCCTCTTCCACCTCTGTGGAGGGAGGGGGGAGTTGAACTCACTGGGCTATTAGAATTTAACAGAGAGTGAGACACACAGCATTGTGACAATGGGACAGTCCGCCTGAGCTCTCCCAGCGCTGTCAGCATGTCACATCGCCGCTGCACAAGCAAGCCTGTCCCGCTCTCACTGTTTCATACAGGGGAGGATGAGGGAGCTGCCTGACACCCCCCCTAGTTAGTACTCCACTGCTGCGCCCCCCTTCCTGCAATAAATTGATCCGCCCAGGGCATCCGCCCAGGGCATCCGCCCCTTCCGCCCACCCCTTGTACCGGCCCTGGTGGGAACTTATCTGAGAGGCAGAAATTTCCCAATGCTGAAGGAACCCCTAGCAACCTTTGGAGGAACCCTGGTTGAGAATCACTGCTTTAAATGGTCTCTCAGTCTGGTTCAGTAGGTTACACAATCATGGGGAAGACTGCTGACTTGACAGTTGTCCAGAAGACAGTCATTGACACCCTCTGCAAGGAGGGTAAATCACAAAAGGTCATTGCTAAAGAAGCTGGCTGTTCACAGAGTGCTGTATCCAAGCATATTAATGGACAGTTGAGTGGAAGGAAAATGTGTGGTAGAAAAAGGGTGCACCAGCAAAAGGGATAACAGCAGCCTTGAGAAGATTGTAAAGCAAAGGCCATTCAAGAATTTGGGGGAGATTCACAAGGAGTGGACTACGGCTGGTGTCAGTGCTTCAAGAGCCACCACACACACAGACGTATCCAGGACATGGGCTACAACTGTCGCATTCCTTGTGTCAAGCCACACCTGAACCAGAGAGAACGTCAGTAGCGTCTTACCTGGGCTAAGGAGAAAAAAAAACTGGATTGTTGCTCAGTAAACCAAAGTCCTCTTTCCGGATGAAAATACATTTTGCATTTCATTTGGAAATCAAGGTCCCAGAGTCTGGAGGAAGAGTGGAGAGGCACAGAATCCAGGTTGCATGAGGTCCAATGTGAAGTTTCCACAGTCGGTGATGATTTGGGGAGCCATGTCATCTGCTGGTGTTGGTCCACTGTGTTTTATCGAGTCCAAAGCCAGCGCAGCCCTCTACCGGGAAATTCTAGAGCACTTCATGCTTCCTGAATGTACTGTAAAGAATTGGGTAGGTGATACCCAGAGTGTAAGAGGTTTATTACTCGCTGACTCTGCAGCAGAGACCATTTGTATCTGAAAGCCAGCCGCTCGCCGTTGTTGAAAATATCGGGGTTATGGCAGCTATCTGCTAGGGCTTCATTCAACCCTAATGACACCACACAGGCGTTTCCTGCGTAGTCTCTCTCTCTTCTACCCTTCTGCCGCTATTCTGTCGGATCTTTGCTATGGACCCTTCGGGGTAAGACCGTGCTATATTAAGATTCAACTCAACTCAACCATCAATGGGGTACTATTCCTCCCATTAAAACCAATGATTGGGAACTGATGCCTGGGCATTTTCTACTCCCCACTGGCCACAGTCTGGTCCTCCTGAAATTTGAAGGACGGTTTACTGGCCCTTTATTTAGAAAGTTTGGAGACCCCCGCTCTAGACTAGTGTTCTTCAAACTACAGCCCAGGGGCCGGATGTGGCCCTTTTCTTGCCTTTATCTGGCCTTTGGAGACCCTTGCTGTAGATCTACCCGTGCTGTAGATCTACTGTGAGTGGGCGGCAAGAGGTTTAATCAATAAAGAAAAAAAAAATAGCCTCGAAACATTTGTTTTTTTGACCTATTTGCACAGAACGAAGGTAAATGCACTTTCACGGATGAATTGCTATACAATGCTACACCCCTAAATCTTAGTCCAGATGAAGCTACGCTGATTGGTCAAGCGAAACGCGTTGACGTCACAGCGGTCACGTGACACCGGCCGGATGACA
This sequence comes from Lithobates septentrionalis, assembly GCA_037952835.1. Taxonomy (NCBI): domain Eukaryota; kingdom Metazoa; phylum Chordata; class Amphibia; order Anura; family Ranidae; genus Lithobates; species Lithobates septentrionalis. The sequence goes on from JBBDGP010004285.1 coordinate 32,426, forward strand.
CGTCCATCTCCCCATTGGTTATCGTCACGGTGAAGGAGACGAGTGTTGGGAAATTGAGTAGACGAGCATCTTTACCGGCCCTGTTGCTACATCGCCATACTGAAGCCACGGCGGAGTAACCTCACAAGTCCCATGCCTTCAATGACCATAAGGCAATGATCAAAGACAGCATCATTACATGCTAGCACATAGGATAACATTAATGTGCGGTGAAACGAAGATGGCGATCTATGTATGCTGACCGGCCAGGCGGTAATGTACATCTTGCCTCTATATATCCTCTTCACCTTTCACCTGTCAGTTTACCTGCAGATACCTGTCCACTTATGTCTGCTGCCACAATCTATGCCAGCATTAAGGGCTTTATATGCCCTGTGAACACGTTTACTATATTGTATTACATACTTGATGAACTGACAGAAGTCTCAGCCATGGGATTGGACTGCCTTATGTGACCAAACAGATGATCTGGCGGATCAAGAGGCTACTACAGCCATTAGTTGCTGTATACTACACTCTGTGAGGTATTTTGGTGAGAGCGTTTGACTTTCCCGGTCGGGAATAACTTATTGAACCCAGCCATACCTGGACGACAGCACCATTTACCCAATAAACACATGTTCATTTAGCCCTAGTCCAGCATTGCCATTTATAACCATAGGTCATCCCATGGGGAGCCCTCACAGTGATACTGGGTACATCCCTGCATGAACATACACATGGGGTTTGATCCCCATATCTCCTGCCCATTCATTGGGTAGTTACGGAGTTCACCTGTGGCAATTGTACCCATCCTCACTGTGAGTGGTCTAGCCGGCGTCCGGACTGTCTGTGCTGTGGTTATGTTATGTGTCCCTTGTGTGTTGTCTGTTTTTTTGTTTGTTCAGGTTTTTGTGAATTTTCCTGTTGTTTGATGTGTATTCACTAACCAAAGTGCCCACTAAGGTAGTGCTCTATTGTAGCACCTGGTGGTGCATATTATGTGCAAGAGCTAATGCCCTGCATGTGGATGCATTTTATGCGTGTTGAAGCAGTATTTTTATTAAACAATAAATACATTATACTTTTTTTAATATACATACCCTGATGTTGACTTATTGTTGCCCGAAGTAGCCACTTTTTTGGATCCCAGTAGCGATACAGGGGTCCATTCTTCTTTTGTGTGCATTGGTCCGTTTTGGCTATAGCAACATTACCAGATTCTGGTAAGTTCATAAAGGGTTCATTATCTTTTTCCCTATCACCGGGTTATGTATACAGTAGGACCTGGTTTTATCTTTTCTTTTGGTTACATACCCCTAAATCTTACCCTGGCCAGCATGTATGGTGGTTTATTTCTCATTTGGACTTACTAAATTCAGTGAACCCACATAAATATGTTTACTTTTTTTTTCTTGGGCACTTTAATGATCATATTTACTATTATTTAAAAAAAAAAACTTATTTAAAAAAAAAAAAAAAAGGCTTTGGCGTATTTGCGAAACGTCCGTGTTGCAGTCTGACTTTCATGGCTAGTAGAACAAATCGTACGCTGAACATCTAATCTGTTAAGTGTTCAAGATTTGATATGTCCAAATTGGTTTTCTGGCCGCGTGACAAATTCAATCTTCAAATAAACGGGGGGGATTTGTCTTAGCAAGCTGTAGGTGAACTTTTACAATAACGTCTCGCACTTTCTGCATGTTGTTTAATAAGTGCCCCGAATTTACTGATTTGCGGACATCTGAGGCTGAAAAACATGAAAAAAAAAAAAAGGACTTGTGCCTTTGCAGAAAATGAATTTGTTCTCTCTGCTTACCGCGGAAGCCGGAGACGTGAGGTCTTCTGTTTAGCGACGGGTTGTGTCTTGAAACGTCTGAAATGTACTAACTGTTCAAAACTCCCATTGAAGCAAAGCCGCCATTTCTGACCGCTATTAAGAAAAAATAATAATAATTTAGAAGAAAATTTTAATAGAATAGAATAAAGAATAAAATAATAGAATAGAGTATAAAAGTATAGAATATAATCAAGTAAAACAGAACAGAATAGAAAATAAAAGAATAGGAAGAAATAGAAAAATATAATTGAATAGAAAACAAAAGAAAAGAATATAATCTTGTAAAAAAGAACAGAATAGTAAATAAAATAACAGAATAAAAAAGAATAGAATAAAAAATAGAATAGAATAAAAATTAAAAAAAAAAAACATTAGAATGGAATAAAAAGAATATAGCCATCTTTTTAAATTCATATTTAGAATACATTTTAATAGAGTAGAGAATAAAATAAAATTATAGAATAGAGAAGAATTGAATAGAATAACAATAGAAAAGAATAGAATAAAAGAGAAAGAATATAACAAGATAAATGTTTTCCAAAATTCTAAAATTGAATAGAATACGTTTGAATTTAAATAAAAAATAATAGAATATATATAAAAAAAAACAATAGATATACGCACAGTATAAATTGTACATTTACAAAAAGCCTTGTTAAAAAATGTTTATATATATATATATATATATATATATATATATATATATATTTCTATATACTGTATATCATAAAGCGACGGCACCATAAAGAGTGTTTTCCAAGTAAATTCCAGCCAGAATGGATCCAATGATCACATAAAAATATGTTAAAAAATAAAAAAAAACATAGTATACTCTATATACAGAAAAAAAAAAGCATATATACACACATATATATATATATATATATATATATATATATATATATATATATATATATATATATATATATATATATATATATATTATATATATATATATATATATATATATATATATATATATATATATATATATATATATATATAGTATATACAGGAAAAATATATATCATAAAGTGACGCGTTTGTTTTCAACGCATCCAAGACGCATCCAAGAATCACATATAAATATGTTAAAGATTAACAAATATATATAATATACTGTATATAGGGGGGAAAAATAAATAAATATATATATTTTTATATATATATATATATATATATATATATATTTATTTTTATATATATATATATATATATATATATTTATCATAAAGCAACAGGACCATAAAAAGTGTTCTCTAAGCAGATTCAGAGGAGAAGGCATTAAAGGATCCAGTCAAGCGGGGAATATTTGTCTGCGAAACAATTTGTCGTAGGCCAGGAGTGATTTACCTGAGAATTTTCCCATTTCGGCTCGCCGTCTGGTGCGCGGCGGCTGTCACCTCGGCTGTATTAGGCGGGTGACATGGTTTGCGTACGCCGGACAGTGCCGCGGTGACAGCAGGCGATCGCTTTGCTACGTATTGCTTTCCGCTTACACAGACGCTGACATTTGATAAAACATATGTTGGGTTTGCTGGGTGTCAAACACCTGTGAGATTATTGGAGATGTCTGTGTGTTGTTTATCGGTGCGTGCCGCAAATCTGCCGGGGCAGCTGTTATGGAAAGCAGGTTAGTAGCAGCTGCTAAATCCTGGGGGGGGGGGTAGAGACTTATCATTTGTCATTTGTCCCACTGTAGTTTTTTGTTTTCTTTTTAAAGAGAACCTGTCATTTGAGAATAAAGTGGACCTGGTATCAGAATATTTTTTTTCATGTTAAGTGCATGCATGCTGATCAATGTGTGCAAAACTTCCAGGTATTTATACTTCCCTGAGTTTATAGTATCCCACTTCACAATGCTTCATCTTCTTTTCTCTCCAGAAGGATGGAGCCTTTTCTGTTCAGGCATCATCTACTTCCTGGACTGGGATGCCAATTTTTATTTTCCCCAGAGACGCTAGAGAATAAAATGGCGGTTGAGGCAATACTTTATGTCACACCGTATCTACGCAGCGGTCTTACAAACGCAATTCTTTTTGGAAAAAATACTTTTTAATGAAAATGAAAAAAATAAGAAAACAGTAAAGTTAGCCCAGCTTTTTTTTAATATTGTGAAAGATAATGTTTACGCCGAGTAAATTGATACCCAACATGTCGTGCTTAAAAATCGTGCCCGCTCCTGGAATGGCGACAAACTTTGACCCTTATAAATCTCCATAGGCGACGTTTAATAATTTCTATAGGTTACCAGTTTTGAGTTACAGAGGAGGTCTAGGGCATGCGTGGTTTGAACACCATTTACATATGTGGTCGCGATTTACGTATGCGTTCGCTTCTGCACACGAGCACGGCGGGACGGGGCCCTTTTCAATTTTTTATTATTTATTTTACTTTTTATTTTTTATTTTTACACTGTCCCTTTAAAAAAAAAATGGATCACTTTTATTCCTGTGACGAAGAAATGTAAACTTCCCTTGTAATAGAAAAAAAAGCATGACAGGACCTCTTTAATGTGAGATCTGGGGTCATAAAGACATCAGATCTCATATTTACACTTAAATGCAATAAAAAATATATATAGATATATATATATATATAGATATATAGTGGGAGCCCTATGTCTGGGAGAGATGTGAACCACATAAACACATCCCAAGACTAACCACATAAAGTAGACCTGAAGTGTGCCCCGGTCTGTACGCCAAGAGAAGTGGCCATACCCAAGATAAGTGAGTGGATGGTTTTGTAGAGAAAGTGTTTAAAGAGAAGTGCCCTAAGAAGGTGAATGGGTGGGTGGGCACTGGAACCAACAAAGACCAGTGTGGGTAGTCTGCTTAAATAACCCCCCCACGGGTTCCTCCCATAATTTCAGGCCACCATACTGGCCTTCCTATTTATGGTCGGAGCCCTATGTCTGGGAGAGATGTGAACCACATAAAACACGTCACAAGACCAACAACATAAAGTAGACCTGAAGTGTGCCCTGGTCTGCTGGACGGTATGCCAAGGGAAGGGGGCAAAACACTTAGTTAGGGAGGTAATTATTTATTTGAGCTGATAATGTACTACTGGGCAAGCTTGCTGAAGGCTTGTAACGTTTCTGCTTGCGGATTCGGAATGTATCGGGCAAAGCAAGCAAAATTTCCACCCGCCCATTCTCTTGATGACATGGTCCGGTACCCTGTGTTGTGATGCTGCTGATGCTGCTCAGATCCAGAAGGAATATCCAGATTATCGGCTGGGTCAAGGCCTAAGTTAAGCGAGAGGATCCAAATGTGTCTGGTGAACTGGCTACCACTCAAAGGGTTGGTAGAGAAAGGCAGCAATGGGCTAGACTCAGACAGGTCGAGCAGATGAGATAACGACTGTTCTAGAATGGCCACTGGGCACCAGGTGTTGTGAGGCTGGAATAGCTTGATATCTAGCCGGACTGTTGTGTTTTTGGACACTACGAGGTGCAGGATGACGTGATTCTGATGGCGTGTCAGATGGCGTCTGCGTAGTACCTGACAGCCGGGACCGGTGACGGTGAACTTGCTTGGACGTAAGAAGCCATAAAAGGCCAGGTAGATGGCTGTTTGAAGGACCAAGCTGGGCAGTAACTTGAAGGGGGAACGTGACAGGATGGTAGACATGTTTCATATTCCCATTGCACACGTTCCTGGTATAAGCTCTAAAGGTTGGGTGCTGCAGCAACAACCAGCTGGACATTAGTTCAAGTCACAATGTAGATACTTGCCAGCACACCAAGGATCAGCACAAGGTGGCGTCCAAACAGTCAACACAAAGAGGTGCAACGTCTCGGCGTCACGCAGAACCCCCTCGCTAGGCATGTGCGAGGGGGTCCTGCGTGACTACGAGACGTTGCACCTCTTTGTGTTCTGATCATGCAATAAACTAAACCATTTGGACACCACCTTGTGCTAATCCTTGGTGTGCTGGCAAGTATCTACTTAAGGATGGTAGACATGTCTCTGAAGATGGCGCTAGTGCCGGGTACAGTAGGCGCTTGCTAGTAGTTTTGGGGTTGCTGCCTGTGAATACTGCGTAGGATGGTTTTGACTGTGTGGGCAGAGAACAAGGATGGCTTGGTAGGGTCCTGTAAGGAGACAAAATGCTGGATGCTAGCTAAGTAGAGTCTGATAGTATTATGTGATAGAGCCAGCTGCGTGTGGCAGTACGATATGAAAGCCAGGATGTGTTTAAGATCTCCCGACTCCACCCCGGGGTTTGGGGCTAGGAACCTGCCATAGGAATTCCAGGCTGTACGCTAGGCCTACAGGGTGTTGCGGGATAACGACTGATTTAACAGGCGGGTCGCATTGCATAGGTGTTGCTTTAATCCAGTGTCAGCCAGGGGTGGACTGATAACCCGGGCAATAGGAGATTATGGGGCCCCCAGGCAATCAGATATTATGGGGCCAGACAGTATACAATCACACAGTATACACATACAGATGTAAAAAAAAAACACAGATTTATACATACTGTCCCTGGTTTTACTGAGGCTGGCAACCCTGATGGGGCCCCCTAGTGGCCCAGGGCCCTCGGGCAGTGCCCGAGTGGCTCAATGGTCAGTCCGCCCCTGGTGTCAGCTGTGACCAAGTTGGGATAAGAGATGTGGTTGGGTCGGTTCCTGGTTCCTACGAGAAGAATGATGCAAAGTTAAAGCCGGATAGTGCGTCGGCCGTGTCTTTGCACTTGCCCGGCATATAGATACAGTGCACTTTGAATTGATGCTGCAGGGATAGTTGCACCAGCCTGCGCCGGAAGGACATGATGGCTAGTGATTTGGACCTACCTATATTTATGATATTAGCATAAAGCATATTCAGGTGTTAGAATGGCCAAGTCAAAGTCCAGACCTAAATCCAATTGAGAATCTGTGGCAAGATTTGAAAATTGCTGTTCAAAGACGCTCTCCATCCAATCTGACAGAGCTTGAGATATTTTTCAAAGAAGAATGAGCAAAAATGTCCCTCTCTAGATGTGCAAAGCTGATGGAGACATCCCCAAAAAGATTGCAGCTTTATTTGCAGAGAAAGGCCGTTCTACGAAGTATTGACTCCGGGGGGCTGAATACAAATGTACCCAACACTTTTCACATATTTATTTGTAAAAAGTTTGGAAAACCATTTATCATTTTCCTTCCACTTCAGAATTATATGCCACTTTGTTTTGGTCTATCACATAAAATCCCAATAAAATACATTTATATTTTTGGTTGTAAAAAAAAAAATTGCGTTTATGATAAAAAAACAAAATATACAGCTGCAACAATCAAGTGAGATATTATCACAAAACAAAATAAATAAATAGGTATGTTGCGCTAAATAAAATAAACAATAAATGAATTATATGAAACCAAGTCCAAGAGTCCAAGAGTCACAAAACGTGACAAAAATTGAAAGTTTGACTGTTGTATCACCAACTTCCTCCACCTTGTGAGACCACCACCAAAAAAATAGGATGTGCCCCTACCAAAGAGCGTTGACCACCTATTACGGGGGGGGTCAACATAGGCTTATATATCTGAGATACTCCACGTCTGTAAAGAGGTCCGCTCAGCAAAAGCTCCAAGCCACCACCGGGGAAGACATCAGGTTTCTTTCACTCCAACTGTGACATCAGGTCATATACCCCAAATGAGAGACAAACGCCACAAAAGGTGTAAAACCTTTTCAACCAGAATTTAATGAAGGCAATGCACTTACATGAAAGATGATTAAAAACAGTATGTACTGGACACAATGGTTTCAAAGGTGTAGCCTCCAATCGCGATGACAAGAAATTACGCTATCGCCCAACCAGTTTCGTCACCAATCGGACTTTTTCCGGGGCATAAGCGTCATTCCCTACCATCGATATAAGTATCCTCTCTGTAGTATCTCTACAAGCCTATGTTGACCCCCCCATAATAGGTGGTCAACACTCTTTGGTAAGGGCACATCCTAATTTTTTTGGTGGTGGTCTCACAAGGTGGAGGAAGTTGGTGACACAACAGTCAAACTTTCACTTTTTGTCATGTTTTCTGACTCTTGGACTCACTTGTTTCACGTAATTAGTTTATTGTTTATATTTTTGGTTGTAACATAACAACACGTGGAAAATATCAAGGGGTGTGAATACTTTTTCAAGGCACTGTAAATTGTAAAAGGGGGTGACTTTTATGTGAAGGGGGGTGCTGAAATGCAAAGGGGGGGGGGGGCTGTGATGTAAAGAGGGGCTGTGAAGTAAAAGGGATGCTATAATGTAAAAGAGGGACTATATTGTAAAAGAGGGGGGACTACGATGTAAAGGGGGGCTATGATTTAAAAGAGGAGCAGTGTGATATGAAGTTGGGCTGCAATGTTAAGGGGGGGGGGCTGTGATGTAAAGAGTGTGCTATAATGTAAAGGGGGGGACTGTATTGTAAAAGTGGGTGCAAAGTAAAGGGGGGGGACTGTATTGTATAAGGGGATGCAATGTAAAGGGAGGACTGTATTGTATAGGGGGGATGCAATGTAAAGGGGGGACTGTATTGTATAGGGGGGATGCAATGTAAAGGGGGGACTGTATTGTATAAGGGGATGCAATGTAAAGGGGGGACTGTATTGTATAGGGGGGATGCAATGTAAAGGGGGGACTGTATTGTATAAGGGGATGCAATGTAAAGGGGGGACTGTATTGTATAAGGGGATGCAATGTAAAGGGAGGACTGTATTGTATAAGGGGATGCAATGTAAAGGGGGGACTGTATTGTATAGGGGGGATGCAATGTAAAGGGAGGACTGTATTGTATAGGGGGATGCAATGTAAAGGGGGGACTGTATTGTATAAGGGGATGCAATGTAAAGGGAGGACTGTATTGTATGAGGGGATGCAATGAAAAGGGGGGACTGTATTGTATAAGCTGATGCAATGTAAAGGGGGGACTGTATTGTATAAGGGGATGCAATGTAAAGGGAGGACTGTATTGTATAGGGGGGATGCAATGTAAAGGGAGGACTGTATTGTATAGGGGGGATGCAATGTAAAGGGGGGACTGTATTGTATAAGGGGATGCAATGTAAAGGGAGGACTGTATTGTATAAGGGGATGCAATGTAAAGGGAGGACTGTATTGTATAGGGGGGATGCAATGTAAAGGGGGGACTGTATTGTATAAGGGGATGCAATGTAAAGGGAGGACTGTATTGTATAGGGGGGATGCAATGTAAAGGGGGGACTGTATTGTATAAGGGGATGCAATGTAAAGGGAGGACGTAAAGGGGATGCAATGTAAAGGGGGGCACTGTATTGTAAAAGGGGATGCAATGTAAAGGGGGGCTGTGATGTAAAGGGGCCTCTTTGGACCTCTATTGGAAGAAAACGTTACTGACCAGACCTCCGTGCGTTTTAATTTGTTACTCTTCCTCATTCACATCAGGCGGTATGAAATTGTGGGCAGAATCACCACGATTCTGCTGGCACTTCCAAATTGCGGCATAATGCTCTACGCACATTTGGGTGCCATTATTTCCAACGACACCCCCAAATGCGGTGCAATTCTGGCGCGATTGTCTTGCGACAGAATTGTGTGACAACTGCGGCAAAATGCACGTTTAAGAATCCCTCTAAGCTTTTCACCCTAATAGTAGCAGGAGCTTCTTTTGGGCAGGGATTGAAGTGAATGGGGCTGCCCTATGCGCAACGTGCAGAAACGCTCGTAAATCGCGCTTTTAAAATCCTCATTCCAACGCAGTGTCTGAATAGGGGGCCTAAAGCTTTGGGCACCCATGTCATTTCATTTGTTTTATTATTCATCTTGCTTTCTTTTGGCCGGTGGGCCTATGCCTGCCCGCTTCTCAGCATTTGGCATGCACGCCTGCAACTTTTTGGCGTGTGCAGGCCGCGCCACGCATTCATCTCTCCATGTGTGCGATGGATAAGGATTAGCGCTAGGAAGCAAATGAGCGATGCCCAAGGAAAGCTGGCAGCTGTTGTGCCAGAATGGCACAGGTGCCTACGACTTTATTACAGTCCCGCGGGCACTGCCATTAAGAATGGGCAGATGCTGTCCACTGGAAATGCTTCAGACTTCGAGATGATTCAACAGTTAACCAGTTAAACTCCACACTTGTGGAATTTTCCCAGAATGCTCCAGTGCCCTACAGCCCAAGTCTTTGTACCAACAAATCAATACAGATATGCTGGAAATGATCTGCAGAGTCTGGTTGGGGTTAAATCTTGTATTTCTTTTCTTTTCTTCTGTCTTCTTTTGTTTTTGTTTGTTTTTTGTTTTTTGTTTTTTTAAGCTGGGACTTACCACATGGTGCCATTGTAATCTCTACACTGGACCAACATGGCTGCCCCTATACCAAATACAGGGATATATACTAAATGAGTGAAAGCCAGGCTATATCTTTTAAAAGAAGTCAATGAGATACTTGTGTCAAAGTACACTGTAGTATCAAAAGTATTGGGACGCCTGCCTTTACACGCACCTAAACTTTAATGGCATCCCAGTCTTAGTCAATATTGAGTTGGCCCACCCTTTGCAGCTATAACAGCTTCAACTCTTCTGGGAAGGCCGTCCACAAGGTTTAGGAGTGTGTCTATGGGAATATTTGACCATTCTTCCAGAAGTGCATTTGTGAGGTCAGGCAGCACTGATGTGCAGTCTCCGCTCTAATTCATCCCAAAGGTGCTCTGTCGGGTTGAGGTCAGGAGCAGTCAAGTTCCTCCACCCCAAACTCGCTCATCCATGTTTTTATGGACCTTGCTTTGTGCACTGGTCCAAATCATTTGGTGGAGGGGGGATAATGGTGTGGGGATGTTTTTCAGGGGTTGGGCTTGGCCCCTTAGTTCCAGTGAAGGGAACTCTTAAGGCGTCAGCATACCAAAACATTTTGGACAAATTCATGCTCCCAACTTTGTGGGAACAGTTTGGGGATGGCCCCTTCCTGTTCCAACATGACTGCACACCAGTGCACAAAGCAAGGTCCATAAAGACATGGATGAGTGAGTTTGGGGTGGAGGAACCTGACTGGCCTGCACAGAATCCTCACCTCAACCCGATAGAACACCTTTTGGATGAATTAGAGCAGAGACTGTGAGCCAGGCCTTCTCGTCCAACATCAGTGCCTGACCTCACAAATGCTCTTCTGGAAGAATGGTCAAACATTCCCATAGACACACTCCTAAACCTTGTGGACAGCCTTCCCCGAAGAGTTGAAGCTGTTATAGCTGCAAAGGGTGGGCCAACTCAATATTGAACCCTACGGACAAAGATTGGGATGCCATTAAAGTTCATGTACGTGTAAAGGCAGGCGTCCCAATACTTTTGATACTATAGTGTATGAAGATCTTAAAGTAGAGTTATAGACAATGGAGGAGCAATGGAAGGTTATAACGTGTCCCATTTCGGAGGTTTCCCTTCACTTCCTGCCCTATAGCCACAACAGGAAGTGAGAGGAAATCCCTGAAATTAAGGGAATTCCTTGGGGACCCCCAGGTCACTAGAACTGGTGTCTCCATTGGAAGATATACCCCTCCCATTACTTTTCTGGGGACAACCCAAAATTTGAGATTTTCTTTACTTTCTCTTACTTTTTCTCTTTCTCCACTTCAATAATAAAATAATAATGGTAAGCGGTTCAAATAGAGAGGATGAATCTCCCTAACTGAGGCAGCGGTGAAAATTTACAAGGGTTCTCATCCCTCTCCACTCCATCCAAAACTAAAAAAAAAAAAAAAGTTGTGCCTTTTAGTTATACTTTACATTTTGGGATAGGGGCCACCTTGATTTTGGTGCCTTATAGGAGCTGCTCCACACCATATGAGCTCCATTGACTTTTCCTACAACTGCAACTACTGAAAAGTTGAATCCAACGCCACCGTTATGCATATTCCCTCCTATTCTTGAATCCACGACACAAAAATTAACTCAAATTTTTATGCTCCCGCACAATTACAGAGTTGCTCGGCCTCTTAGGATTGCGCTCGGTGCCGAAGCACCTTCAAACGCAGCCATCTTCATATCTCCATTCCATATGGCGGGATCTAGTTGGCGGTTCCCAGCAGACGACCGTAGCATGGTCTCCAGAGAGCGGTATTATCACACAGCCAGACTCATCAGCTTGTTAAGCTATTACAGCGGCTTTGAGCCTCTTCCTTTTTTTTTTTCCATTTTTTTTTTTTCGTGCCCCTTTTATACTAAAAGCTGCTTCTTGAAGCCGTGCACTCCAGCTCCTCTGGTTCCCTTTCAAGCTGTTTTCCTCTCCCTCCCCCTTTTTTGTTGAGATTACTGCAAGTGGCGTCATCACTTTCAAAGGCCCTGTGATGTTTGTTGTACATGAAAACAAGTTCACGCCGTCCCCATTTGTTGTGTTGTGCCACAGAGCAGAGAGGAACAAGAGTTTATTTCTATGTTTATTTATTTACTTTTTTTTTTTACTACTTTTTTAGAAGAGTAGAAATACTTTTTGAATCCCTTTTTATTTATTTTTTTAAGTTTATATATATATATATATATATATATATATATATATATATATATATATATATATATATATAATACTGCGATAGTTTGAGGGGGTCAAACTGTCGCAGTATTTTTTTTTTCTTTTACCTTGCTTTTGTAGAAAGATTTAGCTTTTATTTGGGATATGTGTGGCCTTTTTTTTATTTTTTATTATCATTCTTTGAGTAGGGTTTTTTTTACTTTAGCTTATTTTTTTTTTATTTCTGTGAAATAATGAGATTAACAAGGAGTTGTTGTTCAGGACAGACCACAATCGTTAAAAGAAGCCTCTGTAACCTGTTGAAAAAAAAAAAGTGAAATAACAAGACTAATGATGGGTTTTCTTTGGCCCAGACCACGATAGTTGAAAGAATTCTCCGTAACCTCAGAAGTCATTTAAAGTTCATTTTACCCTTAAAAACCACCTGATTTCACCTTTCCTTTTCCCTTTAGGGCATTTAGCTGAAATTTCTACATTTTACCTAGTTTTTTGACTGAATTTTTGAAGAAATAAAACCTCAGTTTCACTCATACCAAAATATCACTGTAGAGAGGATCAACTCTTTAAATTATTTCTTGGTTATAAAGAAACAAGGGTATTCTTCTAGGCCAGGGGTCTCCAAACTTTTCAAACAAAGGGCCAGTTTATTGTCCTTCAGAATTTAGGAAGGGACGGATTGTGGCCAGTGGGTACAGAAAATGTCCCGGAATCAGTATGGCCTCAGGGTTCGTGGTCAGTAGGAGGAGAAGTAGTGTCCCTATCAGTAGGAGGCATAGTATCCCATCATTGGTATCAGTGGAAGATATAGTGCCCTATTGTTGGTGTCAGTGGGAGTGCCCCAAGGGCCAGATAAAAGGCAAGCAAAGGGCCACATCTGGTTTGGAGACCCCTGTTATAGGCCACTGATGACAACAATGCCAGTTTTTCTTGAATCTATAGGGGGGGGAAATTAATTAAAAAAACATAGACCAGCCAACTCATTTCGGCGGCAATGCCACTCCCCCATCATTAGAGCTTAAAATATTTGTTGAGTTTAAAAACGGATCTCATGTCCCCATTTGATGTGTTGCCCCATAAAGCAGAGAGAAACAAGAGTTAATTTCTATGGTTTTTTATAATTTTTTTTATTTTTTAGGAAAGCAAAAAGGCTGGTAAAAAAAATGTGAAAAACTTTTCTCTTTTACTTTAGTTTATTCCAAACTTACCCTTAAACCTTCCCCCAAACTATCATAGCATTATCTTTTTTTTTTCTTTTACCTTGTTCTTGTAGTGAGGATCAACTTTTATTTGGGATATGTACGACCTTGTTATCATTACTTGTGTACAGTTTCTTTTAAAAAATATATATATATTTTTCTTTCTGTTAACAAAAAATTTAAAATAATGAGACTCATGAGGGGTTGCATTTTGGCCTAGACCACAATAGTTGAAAGAGTCCTCCATAACCTTAAGAGCCATTTAAAATCCATTTACCCTTAAAAACCACCCAACTTCACCTCTCCTTCACCTTTCGTCTCGGCTCCAGTGCATTTAGCCCAACTTTCTCAATTTTACCAAAATTTTCTACTAAAATTTTGGAAAAAAAACTCAGTTTTGCTCCCTCTATTACCTAAATATCACTGTAGGGCAGATCGATATTTTAAATTATTTCTTAGTTAAAAGGAAAAAGTGTAATTTTATAGGGGAGAGTGACACCATTTTTTTTTCTTGAATCTATGTACAAAAATACATAGACCATCCAGTGCATTTCGGAAGTAATGGCATTCCCACTTCATCAGACCTTAAAACATTTGGTGAGCATAAAAATAGGACTTGGTCTTGTGTCCCCGTTTGATGTGTTGTGCCACAGAGCAGAGAGGAATAGAGCAAAAAATGTAAAATGATAACAAGGGGTTGTTTTTTGGCATAGACCACAATAGTTGAGTCATCCATAACCTCAGAAGCCATTTAAAGTGCATTTTACCCTTAAAAACCACCCACCTTATTTTGCTCTCCCATTAACTTTTTGTCAAATGCAATGCAAATGTCCACATTTAACCAAAATCTCAAGATTTTTTACTGAAATTTTAAAGACTACCTAAAATAATGAGTCTGACGAGGGGTTGTTTTTTAGCACAGACCATGGTAGTTGAAAGAACCCTCCATAACCTCAGGACAGAGCCATTAAAAGTCCATTTGACCACCTAATTTCGCCTTTCCTCCTGACTCCAGTGCATTTAGCCCAAATTTCTCAATCTTACCAAAATCTCCAAATTTTCTACAGAAATTTTGAAGAAACAAAAACTCCTTCTTTGGGAAACAAAAACTGCCTTTGCTCCCTCAATCACTAAAATATCACTGTAGGGCAGATCGATTAAGATTATTTCTTAGTTAAAAAGGAACAAGGCTATTCTTCTAGGTTGCTGATGACAATGACACCATTTTTTGCTTGACTCTACGTACAAAAATACATAGGCCATCCAGTGCGTTTTTGGGGGCAATGACACTCCGTCTTCATCAGAGCCTAAAACATTTGGTGAGTTTGGAAATAGGACTTGGTCTGGTGGAACCATTTGATGTCTTGTGCCACAGAGCAGAGAAGAATAGAACAAAAATAATGAGACTAATGAGGGTTTTTTTTTTTAGCCCAAACCACAATAGTTGAAAGACACCTCCATAACCTCAGAAGCCATTCAAAGTCCATTTTACCTATAAAAACCACCTAATTTTGCCTTTCGTCTACAGTGTATTTAGCCAAAATTTCAACATTTTACCAAAATCTCAAGTTTTTTTACTGAAATTTTGAAGAAATAAAAATTCAATTTTGTTGACTTTAAACCCAAAATATGACTTTAGGGTAGACCTACCCTTCAAATTATTTCTTGGTTATAAAGGACCAAGGCTCCACCCTAAACTCGCTCATCCATGTCTTTATGGGCCCCCAAACATCTACGTTTTGGCCCTGGTGGGTGGAGCAAAACACCTCAGGGGTGTGGCTTTAGGAGGAGAAATTGTCTGAGGCCTTTTACATCTCTCTGTATGCGGCCTCTCTCCTTTCTTACATGCTCTAGAACTTATTGGATGAAGCATTTGACTGCCTGCACCTATTCAACCCTAAGAGACCCCGGACCTGCCCATCACCTGAAGAGCTTGATTGGCACTATAAGATATTGTGTGGTATCATGTGTACCCCCCAAACTATATTTATCCTCAAACTTCCCCCATAACTTGTTTTCTTCTTGTTCTTCTAGGGAGAATCAGCTTTTATTATTCCCCGATCCATCATCACCACCGGGCTTGTAAAATTCTGGCAGGGGGGCTAAGTTTCTGTTGATGTAGGTATGCCCCCAGAACTACATCTACCAAGAGCCCTTTTCATACATGCAGTGGGGTTGATGTACTAAATGGGTACGGGCTGTTCACCTAGCAATGTAAATGTTTCCTATGAAAAGTATCTTTGCAAAGAAAAAAATTTGTGAATAAGGTAAAACAAGGCATTCAGTTTTAATACCCAATCACGTGCGAGGGTAAAAGTACGATTTTGCTAGGACGTGGTGGGGTATTTAATATGAACACACCTTTACAATACTTACTAACATTCACTATGCAAAATGACTATAAAAACTTACAAAGTTATTATACACTTTTCCTTAGTCTTCTGACCCAGCATCATTCATCCCGCTTCCTATGAGTTGAGGTTATCCCGGACGCACCCCCAACCGATAACTGGGACAGTGCAGGAGAAGCAGCTCAGCGATGAACATATCTCTATGTCACTTTGCTCTCTCCTTCTACTAGCATGCTCCCTGCCAGCACATGAACTGTCTTCTTGTTCTGCTTCTCCTTCTCCCAATCTGAGCTCTGCTGCACAAGGACTGATGCCAAGTCAGATTTAGGCACTTCTTTCATTAAAAAAATAACTTTTAATGATATATTAGGAGCTGCATTCATTTGCGTCTTTTATATCTGCCTGGAGTTTAGCTTTAAGTGCATCGAAATATCAGTACAGTACATTATGAAAGTGCCTGCTGCCACTGAAATTTATCCAAGCTACAATGTATTCATTTAATGCCTCTTATGTTACCCACAATTCCTTGCTGGACCCAAGGCCAATGTCAGAAAGCCAAGCTTCTGGCTTTGTGTTGTATAATCAGGACGGGCTCTGAAGCTGGGGTAAAGCTATTTTCGTTCTGTCGGAGCGCTGAGCCTGACCGTCCCCTTTCCATCTGTGTCTTTGCCGGCACTCCCAGACCTCCTTCAAAATGTATGAAGGAGACCTTCTCCCTGAAGTGACTTTTACAACACAGTTAACGATGTCTTGTGGAGTCAGCACGATAAACAATATCTAGGAAGTTTTAGAGGAAGAGCATTAAATGGACATAAACTTTTTTTCTATTCCTTCAATACCGGGCATATGGATCTATGTCCTGCAACCTATAGTCCTGATATCTGCTTAAGACCAATAAATACAAAAAACTGAACCAAACAACATATTGATGAGTTAACCTAAAATTATGTATGTATTCAAATATCACATACAATAAATAAACTACAAAACACCAAAACAAGGAAACATCTCCTGGCAGTAAGCTCGCCAAGTGTGAAAGGTTACCCTCATCAACATCAACGTCAATTATTTGTTAATATACAAAAACAATCCAATGATGGTATATTCCAGGAGCCCCAAATCTCTATGGGTTTCGTTTCATTTTCAACTTCTTCAGGAATCAAAAAAAGAGGTGTTAGTGAAAGTCAATTTTACAAGAAACAAATTCCAAAACGGTGAGCCTAATGTTCCACAGAGCCTAGCATCACCTGCCAAGGTGTCTAAACCCTATTGAGCATCTGTGGGGCATCCTCAAATGGAAGGTGGAGGAGTGCAAGGTCTCTAATATCCACCAGCTCCGTGATGTCATCATGGAGGAGTGGAAGAGGACTCCAGTGGCAACCTGTGAAGCTCTGGTGAACTCCATGCCCAATAGGGTTAAGGCAGTGCTGGAAAATAATGGTGGCCACACAAAATATTGACACTTTGGGCCCAATCAAAGTCCTTTGATAAGGGACTTTAATAAGACATGCAAAATATGTAAGCCACGATCGCCACAGTAACCCCGAACTTACGGTCCACCCTGACACATCGATACCCTGGTTTCTTCCTCTTCTGCTTCACCTTGGCACCTGACCTCGACCAGCTTGGTTCGGCTTCTCTGGCTCCATTCCCCAGCTGTGGACACTACACTAAACCTCCCACGGCACAGCGGGTTTGACACCCGAGATCAGCCACCGTGCTTACATCTGTGACTTTGGATTCCCCACCCAGGTGGTTCAACCCAAAGATCCGTTCTGTCTGACCACTGGCCGATAGTTGAAGTTCATCAGTTGATGTTAACCCCTCCTTACCTGGATGTCATAGTGGTACCGTGCTTATTTTTTCACATTATATCTAGAATGACTATTTGTTTTTATGATTGCCTCTGCCAATCCCTACAAATTTTTTTATCATTGACAGTTGTTTTTATTCTTCTTAAGAGTGCATCAAATAAATTAACTTTTTACTTGGCTAAAGGTTTGCAAGTCTTTATGTTGGACCCATAAAGCGCTGCTTTTTTGTTTCAGTGTATTGTTATCCACCCTTTCCAGTGGTTGGCGGCTGCTTTAGCTTAATTTATATTTTCCAGGATACGTACATCTACACAGACGGCTGACAGTATATAGCACTCAAGGAACTTTTGTTGTGTTCGCTGACAAGGGAGCCAGAGAGCAGGAGGTCTTGAGAGGTACGGAGATAACGATTAGGTTGTTATTTAGAGACTAGGCTAGTGATGTAGCTGGGGGCTGAATTGTGGATGGCTTTGTAAGTAGTTGTTAGAATTTTGAATTTAATTTGTTAGATGAGCAGATATGTATTATTATTATCTATACATGCCTTGGCCATGACAGGAAACAGCTGCACCAACATAATAAGTGAAGGACCTTTCCAAACTTTTGCCCTCTTCCCCGGTAAACTTGACTCACGCTCCTCTTCTCTTCCGTGTCCTAAATCTAGCCTGCAGAGGTGCGCCTGGGATTTGTCAGCGGGAGGCCGCGCGGCGCTCTACATCTGCCTCCATATTTTCTCGTCTTGCAGCGAGGCGTTTCGGCTCACCGGATGGCAGCTGCCTGGAAAACAAGGAGGCCCATCTTTTTTTCTTCTTCTTCTGCTTGTCATCCCAACAGGCTACATAGGCATAAAAGAAAAAAAAAAAAAAAACCCTAAGTAAGTAAGCAAGGAGAGGATGAAGTCAACGGCAAGACAGCTGTGCGGCTGACCTTAGCGAGCTGTCTTCCCCTGCTCCTCCTAACAGATGGGAGTGTAGAGGGCGAGCGGGGGCTGGGGAGACGCAGGAGCCAGACAAGCAATCAACGCGGATGGGTTAGGGAAGGTGAAGCAAACATCAAAAGCTTTCAATCTTCATCTGTAGTGACAATGCAAAGACATTGTTCCTCAACACCTTCCCAGATCCCAGCTAAGGATGGGGATGACAACTATCCATTTAAACCTATTTGGTTTAACAATGGTGGCCAGTGGCAATTTTTTTTTTTGGGGGGGGGGGCGGCAAACAGTGTGCAACATGCCTGGTCGGTCAGTCGATTGGTAGCACTTACCCCATCACCGGTGGCTTCCCCTGCTTGGAACGGCGGCATCCCCCCCTGCTCTCCATGAGTCATCACGGCGGCAGCGGCTTCTGTTTCCTCCCTCCTCCTCAACGGCCAATCGGGAGTCTTCTCTTTTCAGCCAATCGGAAAACGGGTCTCACACCCGCTTCTGGTTGGCCGGATTGAGGATCAGTGTTTCAACAGTGAATATTGATTGAACACACCTGGGTGGGATCGGAGCACATTCTCTGCGACCCGAGCCCACCCGATTTTGAAGCCTATTAGAGTCTTTGGCTCTAATCACGTACTCCAAAAAAAACCCAGCCGCTGTACTTCATGCGCCTGGTGCCCTGAAAGGGGCTGGACGCATGAATAGGGGGTGGCTGCGGTGGCCATGGATAGAGTCATGCTATGCATGACTCTATCCATTGCATATAGATAGAGGGGGTGGTGCCCGGGCCCCCCTAATGGACGGGCCGCCATTGTTGGTTAATTTGTAAAACATATAAATAAATAAAGTGGATTTAGCAAGTAATGTGTCAGTGTAACGCTTCTGGGTATTTATTATCTCCCACAGAGATCACAGTACTCCTACAATGTACTCCTACAATGCCTTCATCTGCTTTTCTCTCCAGAAGGACGGAGCCATCTTTGTTCGGGCATCATCCAGCTCATCAGCAAGTTCCTAGACTGAGATGCCGGCTCAGAGATGACACAAGCACATCATTTCTGGTGCCTGGGCAGTTCTGTGGCTTTGTTGCGCTGTCGTCTAATATAAAACTTACTGATTCAGCACCACTCCCTTCTCCGTTATCTGACCAAACACATAGGGGTTGATTTAGTAAAGGCAAATAGACTGTGCACTTTGCAGAGGGCAGTTGCTCCATGGCTTAGTAAATGAGGTAAGGCTTGACTTTGCAAAGAGTACCCAATCCTGTGCAAGGAAAAAAAAAAAAAACTGCATTTTTGCTTGCACATGATTGAATGATAGAAGTCAGCAGAGCTTCTGCTCATTTACTAAGCTCTGGAGCAACTGCACTTTGCAAAGTGCACAGTCTTTTTCCCTTTAGTAAATCAACCCCATACTATCACCTTAACAAAACTTAGTGATCCATCACTTCTTTATTCTCCCTTCTCAGAAAAAAGACACGCACCATCACCTTATGCAGAACTTCATTGCAATACTTACAAACGCAATATTTTTTTGAAAGAAGTACACTTTTTTAAAATAAAAAAATATGAAAGCAGTAAAGTTAGTCCAATTATTTTGCATAATGTGAAAGATGATGTTGTGCCGAGTAAATTGCTAGGGGGAGTACAACTGGGGGAATCCGTGGTGGAGAAGGATCTGGGGGTTTTGGTAGATCATAGGCTCAATAATAATAATAAGTCCTTTCATGTATTAAGAGAGGTATGGACTCCAGAGAGAGATATCATTTTTCCCTCCCTGTACAAATCATTAGTAAGACCTCATCTGGAATATACAGTTCAGTTTTGGGCTCCAGTTCTCAAAAAGGATATCGGGGAACTGGAGAAAGTGCAGAGAAGGGCAACCAAACTGATAAGAGGCATGGGGGAGCTCAGCTATGAGGAAAGATTAGAGGAACTGAATTTATTTCCTCTTGAGAAGAGGAGATTAAGGGGGGATATGATCACCATTAGGAACTAGCCCGTGGTTCGAGTGGAACATAAGTTTGACTGGAACGTTGAGTGTTCATTTGTTCTAAAACAAACCGAACATATGGGGCGTTCACGGGAAATTTGAGAGCTGCGGAATAATCCATAATGCACTGCGAGATAGCAGTGCATTGCTGTATGATGATTGGCCAAAACATGCACCTGACCTGCATGCTTTGGCCAATCACAGCGCGCTCTGCTGAGAGAGCCATAATTGGCCAAAGGCAGGGTGTAACCAAAAAAAAAAATCATACAATTCCATATACAATTCTATACCCACAGTTGATCCAGAGGAAGGCGAAAAACCCCACCAAAGCAAAATCCAATTTGCTACAGCAGGGGAAAAAATTCCTTCCTGATCCCCCGAGAGGCAATCGGATTTTCCCTGGATCAACTTTACCTATAAATGTCAGTACCCAGCTGTATATGTACATTTAGGAAAGAACCACTTAAGGACCAGCCTCGTTTTGTATTTTAGGTGTTTACATGTTTAAAACAGGTTTTTTTGCTAGAAAATTACTTAGAACCCCCAAACATTATATATGTTTTTTTTTTCTAACACCCTAGAGAACATCGTTGCAATACTTTTTTTTGCACCGTATTTGCGCAGCGGTCTTATAAGCGCACTAAAAAAATAAGACAACAGTAAAGTTAGCCCAATTTTTCTTTATATTGTGAAAAATAATGTTACGCCAAGTAAATTGATACCCAACATGTCACGCTTCAAAATTGCGCCCGCTCGTGGAATGGCGTCAAACTTTTACCCTCAAAAATCTCCATAGGCGACGTTTAAAAAATTCTACAGGTTGCATGTTTTGCATTACAGAGGAGGTCTAGGGCTAGAATTATTGCTCTCACTCTACCGATCACAGTGATACCTCACATGTGTGGTTTGACCACCGTTTTCATATGCGCGTATGTGTTCACTTTTGCGCGCAGGACAGAGGGGGTTTTAAAAAAATTTTTTTTACATTTTTATTATTTATTTTACATTATTTTATTTATTTTTACACTGTTTAAAAAAAAAATGTGTCACTTTTATTCCTATTACAAGGAATGCAACATCCCTTGTAATAGAAAAAAGCATGACAGGACCTCTTAAATATGAGATCTGGGGTCAAAAAGACCTCACATCTCATATTTACACTATAATGCAAAAAAAAAAAGAAAAAAAGTAATTTAAAAAAATGACATTGAAAAAAATATGCCTTTAAGAGGTGTGGGCGGAAGTGACGTTTTGACACCAATTTATTCTCTAGGGCCTCTGCTTTAAAAAAAAAAATATTATATATATATATATATATATATATATATATATATATATATATATATATATATATATAATGTTTGGGGGTCCTAAGTAATTTTGTAGCACAACAAAAAATGCCAGAATAAAAAGAATGATGTAAAAAAAAAACAAAAAAAGAAAGACAGATGAATCTGTAGTATTATGTTTTAGAGCTCTCTGGCCAGAAAATCTAAACACGCTTGTAAAACTGAAGTCTCGGTGAAGGACAGATAGAGATATGACCAGAGAGTGACAAGACGGTGACATCTTTAAACAGTTTAGTAAAGGTCACTTGTACCCTTCAGGCCTTGAGTCTCACAGCCGCTAAACTGGGCTGTCAAGGCAGATAAACAGGGTGCGCTGGGATGAAATACAATTTTTACAACAGGCTTGCCATCCTGGCAGAAAAAAAAAAAAGATAAAAAAAATGCTTAAAAAAAAAGCCCCACGCCAAAGCGCATACAGTGGCATTCGTGGCTGGTGAGCGGGAAGGATTAAATCCCGGCAGTTTCCGTTGTAAGACTCCGGTCAGTGATCTTACGCCTGTAAGACATGAAATGTCTATGTTCACGAAGCGGGACTGAATGAAAGGACAAGGTCCTTACTGATAAGGATCAAGGTGAAGCTCAATGGGAACTGTCGTGACGGAAGTCCACTCCGAGCTACATGGACGTTTCATGGTCAGTAAGGCTCCCGGACACATCACAGCGGAAGATTTCCTAAGAAGCACCAAAGGGAGCAGTTATTTCTAGAATGGTAACCCACCAAGGATTTTGGATGTGTAGCAAGCGTCATCGGAGTCTTATGCCCTGTACACACGGTAGGATTTTCCGATGGAAAAAAGTGCGATCGGATTGTGTTGTCGGAAATTCCGATCGTGTGTGGGCTCCATCGGACTTTTTCCGTCGGAATTTCCGACACACAAAGTTTGAGAGCAGGCTATAAAATTTTCCGACAACAAAATCTGATCGGGTTA
The DNA here is from genome assembly GCA_037952835.1 of Lithobates septentrionalis. Taxonomy (NCBI): domain Eukaryota; kingdom Metazoa; phylum Chordata; class Amphibia; order Anura; family Ranidae; genus Lithobates; species Lithobates septentrionalis. Next base: position 55,287 of record JBBDGP010004285.1, read on the forward strand.
AATATCGATCGTGTGTACACAAATCCGATGCACAAAGTGCCACGCATGCTCAGAGTAAATTAAGAGACAAAAGCTATTGGCTACTGCCCTGTTTATAGTCCAGATGTACGAGTTTTACGTCACCACGTTCAGAACGATCGGATTTTCTGACAACTTTGTGCGACCGTGTTTATGCAAGACAAATTTGAGCCAACATCCGTCAGGAAAAATCCATGGATTTTGTTGTCGGAATGTCCGATCAATGTCCGATCATGTGTACAGGGCATTAAGGATTATAGATCTCATAGAAGAACATTTACTGGGCTTGTCAGGATAAGAATATTAGCCACACCTAGAGATCTCATAGGAGAACATCTACTGGGCTCGTCAGGATAAGAGTATTAGCCACACCTAGAGATCTCATAGAAGAACGTTTACTGGGCTACTCAGGATAAGAGTATTAGCCACACCTAGAGATCTCGTGGAAGAACATCTACTGGGCTTGTCAGGATAAGAGTATTAGCCACACCTAGAGATCTCATAGAAGAACATCTACTGGGCTTGTCAGGATAAGAGTATTAGCCACACCTAGAGATCTCATGGAAGAACATCTACTCGGCTCGTCATTATAAGAGTAATAGCCACACCTAGAACTTTTAAAAGCCTAATGCCGCGTACACACGAGCGGACTTTTCGGCATACTTGGTCCGGCGGACCAGAGTCCGCCGAACAATCCGACCGTGTGTAGGCTCCGGCGGACTTTTTCCCAAAAGCCCTAGATTTGAAACATGTTTTAAATCTTTCCGTCTGTGTGCTGGTCCGACGGAAAGCCTGATCGTCTGTATGCTGGTCCAACGGACCAGATGCGACGCAAGGGCAGGGTATTGCATTTCGTGCTCGCTGCAATAGGAAAAACAAATTTTCCTATTGCGGCGAGCGTGGGGCATACCAGGCCCTTAGGTCTGGTATGGATTATAAATGGAAACCCCTACGCCGAAAAAACGGCGTGGGGTCCCCCCTAAAATCCATACCAGACCCGATCCGAGCACGCAGGCTGCGTGCACGGATCGGGGTCTGGTATGGATTTCAGGGGGGGGCCCCACGCCGTTTTTTCGGCGTAGGGGCTTCCCTTTATAATCCATACTAGACCTAAGGGCCTGGCATGACCAGCGACGGGGCTCGCAAGGTGTCAATCTCGCTGATAAAAGCGGCAAGATTGACTTCCTTTTCTAGTCCCGTCGTACCCGAGTCACGTTCAAAATGAACGGACTTGTCCGTGTGTGGGCAAGTCCATTCATTCTGAAAGTCCGCCGTAACTCCGGCGAAAATCCGTCGGAAAGACGGGCGGACTTAGCCCGCCGGAATGTCCGGTCGTGTGTGTGGGCAAGTCCGTCCATTTTAAAGTCCGGCGCACCTGGCGGACAAAGTCCGTCGGAAAGTGTGCCGGACCAAGTATGCCAGAAAGTCCGATCGTGTGTACGCGGCATTACTCTAGCTATATTTTAGCAACATAAAAAATAGGGAAGGGTAAAACTACTTGAATGGTCTTAATCTGCTTATATTTTGCCTTCCCTGGTTCCTCTTCCCCCCACCACCCCACTTCAACATGTTTTGTGAAATTTTGCAAATAAAAACCTATTTTAGACCCGATGATGTTATCGCTGAGTATCTGTGCTTCTCTGCATGGTAGACAGATGATGGCTAAGTGGGAGAGGCCAGCAGCAGCAGGACCTGCTAGCCCCTCCCAGGAGGAGCTTCAGCAAGCCTCAGAAGCTATTTAAAGCAATTGCATCTTGAAGACCAGGCCTTGTGAACCGCACACGCGTGAAGTGAAATTAATATAATTTATTATAAGAAAGGTAAACAAACAAAAGTAAACGCACCTCCAATATGAAAAACAGTGACTAACCAGCAACCAACCCCAGTGACACACAATAAATAACAGCCTAAACCAATCGTAATCGTAAACAGGCCATGGTCATACGCGGGAGATCAAGCAGATTGCGCTGGGAACAAGAGGGCAGGAAGAGGGTAACAGGAGACAGGGGGGCAGGTGCAAGGGATTAGGCTGCAGGGCAGGGGTCCAGGATTGGAATCCATGCGTCCGGCGTCCCTGTATGTAGAATAGGGGGCCGGATGCATGGATGGGGGAGCGGCGCCCGTGCGCCCCTAATGCAAGGGCCGCCACTGTATTTAACATGAAAGTAATGACGTATAGTTACAGTTAGGCGGACGGCAAGTGGTTAAAAAAAATCTTTAATAATCTTTAAAACCACAAAAAGCTGACGTTTATATATGTTTATGTTTTGCCTTCCCTTGGTTTGTGTTTTCTGCGGCTCTTTAATATGAAGCTATGTACAGCATCCTGCCAACCCCTCCCACCAGCCATGATCTGCCTGCATTGCATAGGGAAGCACAGAGACCCAGCGATGACATTACTGGTTCTAAAATAAGACATGTAATGAAACCACTTGCATTGCATACCTTATTTTAGAACCAGTGATGTCATTGCTGGGCCTTTGTGCTTCTCTATGCATGGCTGGTGGGAGGGGCTGGCAGGGGGCTGTACATCTATTCCTGAGAACATCCCAGCACCCAGCCTCCTCTCAAGAGGCCTCAGCCCTGATGCAGGCAGTGGGCTGGCTTGGGAAGAGTAATGCAGATATCAAAATGCATCCATGGGTGGGTGTCGGTCTGGAGGAGTGGACATCCCTATTTATTAAAAGAACTGAAATAGAATGAATGAAAGGGGAGGGCTGGGGACCGCCAGACTAGGGAGGAAAGTGCTAGAAAGGAAAGGGAAGGGAAAGGAAAGGGAAGTGAAAGGGAAGGGAAGGGAAGGGAAGGGAAGGGAAAGGAAAAAGGAAAGGGAAGTGAAAGGAAAGTAAAGGGAAAGGAAAGGAAAGGAAAGTAAGGGAAAGGAAAGATAAGGAAAGGAAAAGGAAAGGAAAAGGAAGAGGAAGTGAAAGGAAAGGAAAAGGAAAGCGAGAGGAAAGGAAAGGAAAGGAAAGGAAAGGAAAGGAAAGGAAAGGAAAGGAAAAGGAAAATGAAAGGGAAGTGAAAGGAAAGGAAAGGGAAAGGCAGGGGAAGGAAAGAGAAGTGAAAGGAAAGGGAAGGGAAGGGAAGGGAAGGGAAAAGAGAGGAAGAGAAAGGAAAGGGAAAGGAAAGGAAAAGGGAAGGAAAGGGAAGAGAAGGGAAGGGAAGGGAAGGGAAAGGAAGAGAAAGGAAAGCATGAGATGTCTTCCAGCCAGGAAATGAGGCAGGCTCTGCTTCAGCTTCTAATACACATTATGAGAAGCTCACAGTGTGTGGTGAAATCAGAGTAAGCCATTTCAGTCCAGGAGAGGAGCTAAACCCTTTTTTTTCTTTTTTTTAGCTTTCTTGACTTTCTAATGATGTTTTTTTTTGTAATGTTTTTCACCTGGAGATCCCGCCAGTAAAGTCACTTCCTGTTGCAGGCTGACAGCATTAACGCAGAGTTCTCCTTTAAACCGTCCACAATGATATGCACATGTTTTACATTGGCTTTTCTTGGCTTGGTTTAAATAGAGAGAGAAAAAAAAGCTAAAATATAATAATAATTTAGATATAAAAAAAAAAGTTGGCTAGAAAATTATAAACTATTATCATTCACAGCAAAGCATCTGCATTCATAGCTCCACAATCATTATCTCCATCGCGTTTGGCGACTTTCGGAATATTCCACCCATTGTTGCCAGAGGACACCGATGCTGGATGAGGGAACGCAGAGCGGGTGTAATTTTGGAAGATAATATTTGTGTATCAGCAGCTGAAATGGCATCTGCGTATAGAGGGGGGGAAACAGAATGCAAGAGGACGGCAAGGAGGAATGTAGATCAGTACACTAGAACAAAGAGAGAGAGAAGGGGAGGACCCAGAAAAGACATTACCAGGAAGGAAGGAAGGAAGGAAGGAAGGAAGGAAGGAAGGAGAAAATGAACGTAGGAAGGGAAGGGAAGAATGGAAGGAAGGAGAAAAAGAATGCGAGGAAAAAGAAATAAGGAGCAAGGAAAGAAGGGAAGGTTAAATGAATGAACAGGGGAATAAAAGGAAGGAGGGAAAGAAGAAATTGAGTAAAAAAGAAGGAGGGAAGGAAGGAAAGAAAAAGAAAGGAACAGAAGGAGAGCAGGGGAGGAAGGAAAAAACAGGAAGGAATGAAAAAGTTTAAATAAAGAAAAAAGAGAGGTGGAAAGGGAGAGGAGAAGGAAGGAAATGCAGAAGAAAAGAAAAAAGGAAGGAAAAAATGTAAGAAAACCACGGAGGAAGGAAGGAAGGAAGAAAGGAAGGAAGGAAGGAAGGAAGGAAGGAAGGAAGGGAGGGAGGGAGGGAGGGAGGAAGGAAGGAAGGAAGGAAGGAAGGAAGGAAGGAAGGAAGGAAGGAAGGAAGGAAGGAAGGAAGGAAGGAAGGAAGGAAGGAAGGAAGAAAAAGAAAGGAGGAGGAGAGGTAGAAGAGAAGGAAGAAAGCAATGAAGGAAGGAAATAAAAGAGAAAAGATAGGAAGAAAGGGAGGGAGAAGAGAAGGGAGGAAGCAAGAAAAGAAGAAAAGGAAAGGTTAAAGGAAAGAACAGGGAAAAAAAAACAATGGAGGGAAAGAAGAAAATAAGTAAAAAACAAGAAGGGAAGGAAGGAAAGAAAAAGAGCGGAAAGGAAGGAAGTAGGAAAGTATGCAGGAGAGGAAGGAAAAAAAACAAGAAAGAAGGAAAAAGTTTAAATAAAGAAAGGGAAAAAGAGAGGAAGAGAGGGGGAGAAAAAGGAAGGAAACATGGAAGAAAGGAAAAAAGGAAGGAAAAAGTTTGAAGAAAATCATGGGAGAAGAAAGATAAAAAGGGAGGGAAGGAAGAGAGAGAGAGGAGAAGGGGGGAGGGGGGAGGAAGGAAGGAAGCAGAGGAGGAATAAAAAAAAACAAGAAGGAGGGAGGGAAAAGGTTTAAATAAAGAAAGGGAAAAGAGCAAGGGAGAGGAGGAGGAAGGAAAAAAGGAAGGAAAAAGTTAACAAAGAACAAAAAAAGATGAAAGGAGGCAAAGAAGAAATTGAATAAAATACAAGGAGTGAAGGAAGGAAAGAAAAAGTGAGGAAAGAAAGGAAAAAATAGATGGAAATAAGGAAGAAAGGAGGGATGGAAGTAAAAAAAAAGCAGAGGGAAGGAAGGAAAAGGTTTAAATAAAAAAGTGAAAAAAAAAGGAGTAAGAGAGGGAAAAGCGAAGGAAGGAAGCAAGGAATGAAAGAAAAAAAAGGAGGGAGTTAAAGAAAAGAACATGAAAAAGAAGGAAGGAAGGAAGTAAAGCAAAAGAGATGGCAGGAAGGAAATAAAAGAGAAGGAAAGAAGGAAGCAAGCAAGGAAGGAAAAAGTTAAAGGGAAGAAAGAGAAACAAAAGAGAGGAATGGTGGAAGGAAGGAGGGAAGGAATTGAGTGAAAAACAAGGAGGGAAGGAAGAGAAGAAAGAGAGAAGGAAATAAAAGAGATGGATAATACAATAAGTGTAGCGCTATCAAATTAGAGAACGTCCAATATAGAGGCCGTTAAGCCAACAGTTCCAAAAATATATAATAGGGAAGGGTCATCCGTATATATATAACAATAGGTAGTCTTCAGGAAAACACCTCAAGCGGGGATATATGACATCCAAAATGAAGACAGACACACCCCCACCGAGAGATGAAAAGGCTTACCAGATAGGATGGACCCAAAGGGGCATACGCCGAGTTGGGTCGGATAAGGCTTGGGTGGTGAGTGGCTGTAAGTGGCCCGGAGAGGCGATGTTTGTGGATGGTCCCACAAATTGCTGTATCCCTCAAAGCGGTGCCCGAATCTGGAGGGGTGTGGATAGTCCCACAGATGTGGATGGTCCCACGAGTCCCGGAGGGGTGAAGTATATGGAACGACCCACACGTTGTTGTATCCCTCGAGGCGATGTTTAAGAGCCAAAAGATGATGGTAACAAGTAGAGAAAAAGAAGGAATGGCCACATAGTGTGAATCCGTATGAAAAAGGAATTTTATTTAAAATGAAGATATACACTCACATGTAGATCCATATAAAAACAGCGCTGTAGAAAAGTGCCGACAGTAGGGTCCTACCCATTTTTTTTTTCATTTTAAATAAAATTCCTTTTTCATACGGATTCACACTATGTGGCCATTCCTTCTTTTTCTCTACTTGTTACCATCATCTTTTAGCTCTTAAACATCGCCTCGAGGGATACAACAACGTGTGGGTCGTTCCATATACTTCACCCCTCCGGGACTCGTGGGACCATCCACATCTGTGGGACCATCCACACCCCTCCAGATTCGGGCACCGCTTTGAGGGATACAGCAATTTGTGGGACCATCCACAAACATCGCCTCTCCGGGCCACTTACAGCCACTCACCACCCAAGCCTTATCCGACCCAACTCGGCGTATGCCCCTTTGGGTCCATCCTATCTGGTAAGCCTTTTCATCTCTCGGTGGGGGTGTGTCTGTCTTCATTTTGGATGTCATATATCCCCGCTTGAAGTGTTTTCCTGAAGACTACTTATTGTTATATATACGGATGACCCTTCCCTATTATATATTTTTGGAACTGTTGGCTTAACGGCCTCTATATTGGACGTTCTCTAATTTGATAGCGCTACACTTATTGTATTATCCTTTCATTTAACATCTTGTTGGTTGTGTTAGCTGCTCTCCTCTTTTTTGTGCAGCGCAGAATTATTTTGTATACAAATAAAAGAGATGGAAGGAAGGAAATGAGGGAAGCCAAAGGTGAAAGGATGGGAAGTTAAATGTGAAGGGAAGAAAATTGTTGAGTAAAAACAAAAGGAAGATTAAGTGCTGCTTGTGCATTGGAAACTGTGTGAACTTGTTTAATAAACACCTTTTTGATTAAAAAAAAAAAAAAAATGAAAGGAAGGAATAGAGAAAGCTTAAGGTAAAAAAAAAAGAAAGGAAGGAAGTAAAGGAAAAGAAAGGATAACAAAAGAAAGGAAAGAAAAAGAAAAAGAAAGAAAGGAATAGCGGGGATGAAGGGAAGAAGAAAGAAAGGAAGGAAAGAATATTTATGAAAAATATACAGAACCTTAAATGCATTTTAGTTTTTTCCAGGATAATTTAGGAGGAAAGAAAGGATTGAAGGGAAAGAAGGATGGATATACTGTAAATAACTTTGGTAACAGACAGAACCTTCTATGTCTTTTAATTGTCCTGATAGGTTCATTGGTGTACATGTTTCTCCTTACAATGGTCCTCACATAAAGACATCCCCCATGTTCTTTTGTTTCCTGCATTTTAAGCATTTTAAAATTGGCAAAATTAGTCCATCAATCTTCCTGAAGATCGTGCCTCCCAAACTTTTATTCTAGGAAGTACACTACAGATGGAATCTAAGAAAAAAAATATTATTGTACTTTTTTTCTTTGTCTGTGAGTTGCGGCGCACATTCCCAGAGACAGATAACTGCAGTGTTGTTCCTCTTATTAAGATTTAGGACCCCCTGATGGCGATAACATTGCTGGGTAATAAGCTGCTTTGCTTCAAGAATGTATATGTAACATGGGATGGAGGCCTCTGAAATCAAGGCGATGGTTGCAATACAAAGGCATCAATACAGCCTAGAGAATTCAAGGGATGGTTATTCTCCCATCATGCTTAGCGTGGGTGCTTTTATTGCTAGGCAAAAACAATGAAATGACTTTGAAATCTCTCAATCGATGGAAAGAAAAAAACCTCCAAACTTTTCTAAAGAAAATAAGAATGGGTGTAGTGGGGCCAATCTTCAGTGTTTTTAGTTTTCAAAAAAGGAAAAGAAAAATATAAAATGGCTTTGAAATCTCTAAGTAAGAAAAAATATATATATAACTGATATACTACAAGAAGAAGGGTTACTATTATAGTCTCTCAAGGACAGATAGTGATGGTATGTCTTCTACATGAAGAATTCCTGATCAGGGTAGGTATATAGTGAATCAGGTCCCTATACAGTAAAAAATTACACCCGGGGCTAACGTATCAACTGACTCGCAATTTTATTGGTATATGTTGCCATACCCTTGAGTGACCTGGATGGTTTGTAACTGTATTTGTTATTTGCACACTATATCAGGGGTCTCCAAACTGCAGCCGGGGGGCCAGATGCGGCCCTTTTATTCCATTCACTGATACCAATAAAGGGGCACTATTCCTTCCACTGACCCCAACGATGAGGCACTATTCCTTCCACTAATACCAACAATTTGGCATTATTCCTTCCACTAATACCAACAATGGGCCACTATTCCTTCCACTGACACCAGCAACAGGACACTATTCCTTCCACTGACACCCATGATGGGGCACCAGTCCTCCCACTGGCACCAATCATAGGACATTTTCTACTCCCACTGGCTCTAGCCCAAACCCCTAAAGTCTGAAGGACAGTAAACTGGTCCTTTGTTTGGAACGCTTGGAGACCCCTGCACTACATGACCAGAAGTTGGTGATCACTTGACCAGCATATATGAGCTTGTTATACAGTACATCACAATCCAAGACCACGGGCGCTAATATGGAATCGCTGAATGTTGCCTGTGCCCAGCAGCTGACCTCTTATATTACTAAGTATAAAATTTATGCGCTTTAAATAAATACTGCACAATATGCTGCTGCGACTAAGCTTAAATCCAGGAATAAAAAATGCATACGTTAGCCACGTGCATAAAGTGTGCCAACTACTTGAGCCGGAGTCTTAAATAGGCTCTGCCTTACACAAGATGTCCATGAAAGTCACATGTGGCACAAGCATTCAATTGGATAATTGCCTCCCTGTGACCAATGAAATCATAGAGGAACCAAGTTCCTCTCTACTTCCTCCCCCATCTGAATTGCCGCTACGGTCTAGCGCCACCTGCAGTGAAGAAACTTAGGCTGCACCAGCCTAAAAGCTTCTAGAGGGATCCCACAATTATGGTATGTTCATAGTTACATTCGTTAAAGCTGGATCAATGTAACTATGTAAAAATATCCATACCTGGAATTCTTCTTTAACTCGTTTCTACTGTATCCAAAAAAAAAAATATTGCAGAATGTGAAGTCAGACTTCACATAGTTACAGAAGCTGAAAAAACCCACAATCCATCTAGTTCAACCAGTAAAAAAAAAAATAGCAGTAGAAAAAGCACATTTCTATTTTAGATTTACATACACTTTAATACTCAGAAAGGAACCGACCTAGAATAGATGTGCAGGTCAGGATTCTCCACTTCACTGATCACATGATTTTTCCTGGGTCACCTCACTAAGAACGGAAAGCAAAAATTTGATGGATTTGGTGCTTGAACCCTGAGATTCTAACTCGTCAAAGGGCAGCTGACATATTTCTGTAGGCTACCTTTGAACACTATTAGTCATTTGAGGATAAGTCAAATTGGTAAAAAAAAGTGACAGATTCCCCATTAACACCGATATGTAAATGTATTAACCACTTACCATATTTATCTTCAAAAAGAATTCTACTTCAGTAGGACACAAAAATATACTGAAGTAGAACTAAGGCAACACTTTTTAGTTTAGGACAGAGTGGAGAGCAGTGTCAGGACAAGGTCATCTAGTACCCAGGACAAAAGTGCCAAATGATAAAACTTGTTGCCATTCCATATCTTATATGTACTGTAATATTAATATTCTGTAATGCTCTCCTCTAGTTAGGCTGTGTCAACTTACTACTGTACCTGGTGGAGAGGGGGCTGCTCTTGCACCTCTTGTCCAACACCCCTGGTAGTGATGACAGAAGGTGTGACAAACAGAGTGGCACGAGAGCCGGTATAACAGGCAGCGCCAGCTGAGGTTTGTGGGTTTTAGAGGACCATGGATCACCAGTCAGGGACCAGGAACTGGAACACGGTGGAGCGTAGCCGGGACACAAGCCAAAGAGTGAGCCGGGCCAACAGCCGGGCAGTGAAAATACAGAAACAATAGACAGAAGCAGATTCAGGATCAGTGGCGGCCCGTGCATTAAGGGCGCACGGGCACCGCCCTCTCTCTCCAGCCACCCCCTCTATCACCAATAGATAGATTTGTGCATTGCATTAATCTATCTGTGGCTGCCGCTGCCACCCACTATTCAGGTGCCCAGCCCCTTTTCGAGCGCCGGGCGCCTGAATTACAGCGTCGGGGGGTGTTTTTGAAGCGCCATGCTGAGCCCTCGCAGGTCACTCAGCTGTGTTAGAAAAGAAAATGAATATTTGCTTTCCTAACACTAAACTGCCTCTCCTCCAATCAGGTGCTCGGTCTGTTACCTGTCACCTGATTGGCTGAAACAATAGGCGCCACTATTAGATGGCTATCAGAAGAAAGGATGGGAGTTGAGGGTGGCAGGAGATGCACGAAGGACCCCGCTCGTCGCAGTCACCCGCTGCCCCACCAAGACAGGGTAAGTGCCGGGCAGACGGCGAGCGGGCGGAGGTGGTCACACTGGGGGCATTTAAGGGCACACTGGCAGCATTTATTGGGCACACTGGCAGCATATGATGGGCACACTGGCAGCATTTTATGGGCACACTGGCAGCGTTTGATGGCACAGTGGCAGCGTTTGATTGGCACAGTGGCAGTGTTTGGCACAGTGGCAGTGTTTGGCACAGAGGCTGCGTTGGATGGGCACAGTGGCAGCATTTGATGGCACAGTGGAAGTGTTTGATGGCACAGTGGCAGAGTTTAATGGGCATAGTGGCAGCGTTTGGCACAGTGGCTGCAATTGATGGCACAGTGGCAGCATTTGAGAGCACAGTGGCAGCATTTGAGGGCACAGTGGCAGCGTTTGATGGCACAGTGGCAGTGTTTGATGGCACAGTGGCAGTGTTTGAGGGCACAGTGGCAGCGTTTGATAGGCATAGTGACAGTGTTTGATGGCACAGTGGCTGCAATTGATGATTTTTTAAAAAAAATTTTTTGCACCCCCCCAAAAAAATTTGAGCACCAGCCGTCACTGGTCAGGATACAGGCCGGGGTCGGAGCACAGTCAGGCAGCACGGCACAGAAGCACAAGACAGGAGCAGAGTCAGAGTTCCATCCAAGGTCACAATAGGCAGGTGGGATTCCAGGGATAGGTCAAGAGAAAACCGGGTCAAGCATGGGTAGGCAGATATAGCAGGTCAAGGCACAGATAAACAGGAACTAGCTGAAGACCACTCAGCAATCTGTTCATGCCATAGGCCGTTTGGTGCTAGTTCGTGCTCATTCACATAAGGCCAATTCTTCTTGGGCACACACTAATATATTTGCACATGCCGGTTCTGTGTTGAGCCTTTGCCCATAATTATGGGCATGAACATGTAATGGCCTTCTGGTTCCAACTGAGCTTCTCTTACAGGCTGCTAGGCTAAATTTAGTGGTTGGCTTCACTGCAGTCAGTGGAGCGGTGATCTATTATTTTTGTTTGTTTTTGTCTGGTCGAGGTTTCCTAAGTTCGGTGTTTGATTTCTCTCACCTTACTACTGGGAGACGCTTCCAAAATATAGGGCAGGGAGAGTCAAATGTCCAGTATGAATATTTATCATGCCTCAGGCAATCCCCGTACAGAGGTGTCCAGAAGGTGGCTGGGGGGGGTGGTAAATGTTTTTGAGGCCTTTCCAGAGTGTTATTTCCCCTCTTCAGGGAGGGTTCCAGATCTCCTGAGGCCGCTGCCTCTAGGAGATAGATAGTGAAGCAAGAAAGATTTAAAAAATTTAATTTTATAGAATTTAAATGTATTTTTTTTATATAACTGTATAACATTTGTGAATATGTAAATGTATAGAATTTAAATGTTTAAAAATCTGACATTTATAGGATTCATTAAAAAAAAAAGAGTTGAAAAATTCCCCAAGCACAGACACTGTTGGATTCCCGGCTTCTACTTAATATGTTGTCTGAGGTAATGGCTTCTCACACTTTGATGCACCATCAAGCTTTTACTGCTGAGTGTCGCTGGCTATGTGGAGTCCAGTAGTATTTATCAACATAAATCCTAATCTGATATGGGACCATCCCATAGGATGCCGGGTGGCTCATATGCATATGCTGAATTCAATATGAAAAAAGGTAGATGCAATGTTAGTTTTTGCCCCCAATGGGCCACAGAAAGAAGAGTCAATAAATAGCAAAAACAGCTCTCAGCTATACAGGTATTAACGATATTCCAGTTTAATTGGATGAATATTTTGTACATCTCTATAACAGTTCATAAACATGCAGATAGTTCATAAAGCCAATTTATTCCCAATTTATTACCAACTGTCACGAACCATGTGGCTATAATATGCCCGAAGGCCAAATAACCAGCATGTATGTATGGTTAATGGCATTAGCAGTTTACTGTAGAGTTCAATGAACAAACAATATTCATATAATGGAGCTTTAATGGTAGCCAACACATCATGGGCCAAAGGGCATATGCGTGTCTATACATAGTTCCGTAATATTATTAATAGTAATAATAATTAATAAGATATGGGTCCACTGGAGGGTTTTAGTATTTTTTTTTGTGGATTTATTATATTTTTATGTCCTATTAACGTAGATAGTTTTTTTTTTTTTTTAAGATGATTTTTATGTGGTTACATTTATACATTTTATTGGTGGTAATGAGTTTTCTGTGACATCATAGCTCTATTCAGGGAACATACTTTGGTATAGATCCTTCCTATCGTGTGTTTACAATCCTTTGTTTTTAGGATAACTGGTGCATAATGAAACTACTAAAATATGGTCTGAGCAGCTAAACTCCTAAAGGCGTAAAAAAAGTGTGCCTGACCCCCGATTTAAAGGATCCTCCCTCTCCCTGTTCCAGATGCATATTCACCTGAAGATTTTCAGATCCTCCAGACAAAATCTTCTTTTCTCTGACTGTGCCTCTACAGACTTCCATGATGTCATACTGAAACTGCTAAAATGTGGCCTGAGCAGCCAAACTCTTAAAAACTTTAAAAAAAGTCTGCCCCACACCCGACTTAAAGGATGTTCCCCTTCTATGTCCCAGATGCATATTAACCCAAAGATCTTCAGATCCTTCAGAGAAAATATTCCTTTCTCTGTTCATGCCATAGACTTCCATGATGTCATACTGAAACTGTTAAAATGTAGTCTGAGCAGCTAAACATAAAACAAAAAAAGTAAAAAATAGTCTGCCCCACCCTTAAGTTAAAGGATCTAACTCTACTTCACCCAGATGCATATTTAAATGAAGATCTTTGGATCCTCCAGAGAAAATATTTTTTCCTCTAGCTGTGCATACATAGACTTCCATGATGTCATATTGAAACTGCTAAAATGTGGTCTGAACAGCTTAACTCTTAAACACGTAAAAAAAAAAGTGTGCCCCACCCCTGAGTTAAAGGATCTTTCCCCTCTTTGTCCCAGAGGCTTTTTTACTCAAAAATCTTCAGATCCTCCAGACAAAATATTCCATTCTATGTCCATACCATAGACTTCCATGATGTCATACCGAAAATGCTAAAATGTGGTCTGAGCAGCTAAACTCCTAAAAACTTTAAAAAAGTGTGCCCCACCCCCCAAGTTAAAGGATCATCCCCCTACTTGTCCCCGATCCATATTTACCCAAAGATCTTCAGATCCTCCAGACAAATTTCTTCTTTTCTCTAGTTGTGTCTACATAGACTTCCATGTCATATTGAAACTGCTAAAATGTGGCCTCAGCAGCTAAACTCTTAAAAATGTAAAAAAAATGTGTGCTCCACCCCTGAGTTAAAGGATCTTTCCCCTCTTTGTCCCAGATGCTTTTTTACTCAAAGATCTTCAGATGCTCCAGATAAAATATTCCATTCTGTGGCCATACCATAGACTTCCATGATGTCATACCGAAACTGCTAAAATGTGGTCTGAGCAACTAAACTCCTAAAAACTTTAAAAAAAAGTGTACCCCACCCCCGAATTAAAGAATCATCCCCCTACTTGTCCCCAACACATATTTACCCAAAGATCTTCAGATCCTCCAGACAAAATTCTTCTTTTCTCTAGTTGTGTCTACATAGACTTCCATGCCATACTGAAACTGCTAAAATGTGGCCTCAGCAGCTAAATTCTTAAAAACCTAAAAAGAAAAGTGTGCTCCTTAAAGAAGAATTCACTCTCCTTGTCCCAGATGCATATGTCAAGAAGGTCATCAGATCCTCCAGACAAAATCTTCTTTTCTCTGGCAGTGTCTACGTAGACTGTCATATTGAAACAGTTTGCTTAAATGTGGCCTAAACAGTTAAATTCTTAAAAAAAGTAAAAAAAAAGTGTGCCCCTCCCCCAAGTTAAAGGATCTCCCCCCTCTTTGTCCCAGGTACATTAAAGGACCCCCCCCCCCAATCTCAGATGCATGGTTACCTAAAGATCTTGAGATCCTCTAGCAAAATATTTTCGCTGGCTGTGCCTCTATAGACTTCCATGATGTCATACTGAGACTGAACTTCAAAAAAATAGATAAAAACAGTCTGCCTCACCCCTGAGTTAAAGGTTTATCCCCCTCCTTCTCACAGATCCATATTTAAATAAAGATCTTCAGATCCCCCAGAGAAAATAGGATTTTAATTTCTTCCATAATGTCATGCTAAAATGTGGTCTGAGCAGCTAAACCAAAAAAAATTTAAAAAACATTAAAAAAATTGGCCTCACCCACGAGTTAAAGGATCTTCCCTCTCCTTGTCCCAGATGCATATTTACATGAAGATCTTCTGAAGACCTCCAGACAAAACCTTCTTTTCTTTGACCGTGCCTACATAGACTTCCATTATGTCAACTTTGGAGTCTCCACTGCAGGCTTTCTCCTGAGGTTTCTAGGGGTTCCTCGAGCCATTGCTGCCTCTGAGACACCATTGATCTTTTTAGCTATCTGTAAGGGTGGAATTTTTTCCATTGACCACAAATTTAAGGAGCATTCTTATCTCTAACCATGATGCTAATGTCCCCGTGAGTTGTAAATATATTAATTAATAGCAAGGGTTCCTTGATACCAGAAAGTTATTTTGAAGGTTCCTCCATGTAAAAAGGTTGAGAAAGGCTGCTCTATTGTATCGGGAAGAAGCCTATGGGGATCAGCGTTGCAGGCACTGCCAAGGGAAATAAGGATCTGAGGATAGCTACGGGCTGTGACTAGGGATCTAGGGACAGGCTGTATCTGGGAGGAGGGTTTCATTCATTTTAAATGGTTATAAAGACAGTTTTTTTGACAAAATAAAAAAGAGGATATTTTACCTGCTCTGCACACAGTGGTCACTTACCTCCTCTTCTGGAGTCCCCAGCCACCGCTCTCCATTCCTCCTTCCCTGTGTGTGCCCCCATAGCAAACCATGTGCTGAGGGGGGACCGATGTGGGCACACTCCAGGGCTGGGCTGTGGGCATCCATAGATACACAGTGATGCTTGGCCCCGCCCCCTGGCTTCCTCCTCTCCTCAACTCACAGAGCTGCAAACGGGCACAGTGCTGGATCAAGAGAGAGGACTCTAGTAAGTCTTTTAGGGAGGATGGGTCGGACCAGGAAATGCATTAAGGTAAAAAAAATGTTTAACTTTAGAACCACTGAGGGGGAAAGTGAAATAAAATCCCAAATTTTGGGTTGTCACCAGAACAGGGATGGAAGGGAAATTATCCAATGTAGATACTGGCTCTGGTGACCCTTATGACAACCAGGAATTCCCTGACTTTGGAGGGATTTTCTCTCACTTCCTGTTTTTTGGCTTTGGGACAGGAAGTGAAAGGAAATCTCCTCCCCAACAGGACACGGAGGGAAAACCCTCCCTTAATCTATGCAAAATTTTCATGTGACAACACTGAAGAAATGACACTTTGCTACAATGTAAAGTAGTGAGTGTACAGCTTGTATAACAGTGTAAATTTGCTGTCCCCTCAAAATAACTCAACACACAGCCATTAATGTCTAAACCGCTGACAAAATTTGAGGGGTGTACTCACTTTTGTGAGATACTGTAGATATATATAGATCTATATATACACACAGACAGGTCAGGACTGCACACACCCGGCATAAAACTCGATCCTTTAGGTGCAGAGCAGGCAATGGAGATAATGTTATTATTATTATTAATTTATTATTATTATTTATTTTTATTCATTCATTTTTTTTTTTTAATAAAAAGAAAATGACATTAAAAAAAGAACAGCTGGTCATGTTGTGATGAATCTGAGCTCAGATGTAATTATTACAAAAAAAACCCCACAATCTGTCACTCAATAAAGACATTTCAAAACTTTTATAAAAAAAAAGACGAAAATAGATTAAAAAAAAAACAAAAAAACCCTTCACATCCACGGTAGTTTTTCTTCTTCAATCAAACCGTCGATGTCTGCACTAATCACATAAAGTTGATGAAGCTTCTCTAAATATCAGACAAAGCATCAAAATAATTCATCACGCTCGGCGAGGAAATGGAAGTCCAGCGCCCATTAGCATATTTTTGTCATCAAGCCGTGCTAATGTTTTTCAATCCACTCTTCATCACCCGTACGGAACATGTCATTGGTTTTAATGCAAGGATTTCTGATTCCCCCCCCCCGTGAGCCGGGGAATAAATTGAGAGTTTCTACTCTCGTTACTTAAAAATTGGACTGGTAAATAGATTCGCAAATAGATCCGTAAAAGTGTTTATTTAGGAAAATTAAACTTTCGGAGTTCGAAGTCAGCAAAAGGAATAGAATGAAAGACATGAAACAAATGAAGGTCAGTTTGTTCTTTTGTAGTAAGGTCTTTTTTTTTTACATTAAGGTAAACCTGCCCTTTGGACCAAGAAAATGCTTTGATTTAAAGGGATCTATGTATTAAAAATTCCCTGGTTGACACATTTGCACAGGGTCCACAAATCTTTACTGTAATTTGCTTAATATTTTTCAGAAATATGAAGAGATAACCCGGCCGTCGCACACCTTGCTTGGCCTGAGTGGTTAGCAGATAAAAAGCAGCCTTAGATTAATTCAAACCCATCCCCCTACATGTTTCGTTCAGCCTCCGTTCTATGATTAAGCCCCAAGAGCAGGGCGAAACATGTTGGAAGTGCGGCCTGGATGAATCGAGCTGAGGCTGCTTTTACCTGCTAACCACCAGTGGCAGCTGGGTCTCAAAAATTTTTGGGGGGGGGCGCAAACAAACTGAAAAATTCTGAAAAAAAACCCCATCAATTGCAGCCTCACTGTTCCATCAATCGCAGCCACTGTGCCATCAAACACAGCCACTGTGACCATCAATTGCCGCCATTCTACCATCAAACGCAGCCACTGTGCCCATTAATTGCCACCACTATGCCATCAAACGCAGCCACTGTGCCCATCAAATGCAGCCACTGTACCCATCAAACGCAGCCACTGTGCCCATCAAACGCAGCCACTGTGCCCATCAAACGCAGCCACTGTGCCCATCAAACGCAGCCCATCAAACGCAGCCACATATCAAATGCTCCCACTGTGCCATCAAATGCTGCCACTGTGCCATCAAACGCAGCCACTGTGCCCATCAAATGCAGCCACTGTGCCATATCAAATGCTCCCACTGTGCCATGAAATGCTGCCACTGTGCCCCATCAATTGCTCCCACTGTGCCATATCAAATGCTGCCAGTGTGCCCCCCACCCGCTGTCTGAACTTACCCTGTCTCTGTGGGACAGCTCCTCGATTCTCCTCGATGTCTTCTTCCATCCTCTCTTCCCATCCTCTGCTATGATTGGATGCCTGAGGTGTACAATCACAGCGCCTGTCGTTTCAGCAAACCAGGTGATAGGTAACAGATCCGAGTACCTGATTGGCGGAGAGGTGGTTTAGTGTTAGGAAAGCGAAAATGAATTCACTTTTCTAACACAGCTGAGTGACCTGCGAGCGCCCAGCAGGTCACCTTTTTTGACGCCTATTAGAGCCTATGGCTCTAATCAGGTGCTTCAAAAACACCCCCTGCCGCTGTAGGGGGTGGCAGCGGCGGCCAAACATAGATTCTTGCAAGAGGGGGCGGCGAAACATATTAAGCAAATTACAGTAAACATTTATGGCTATCTCTTCCTATATCTGTAGCATGCTTTGGGTCTGGATGGATCTATCCTCAGCTAGTCAGTAGCATCCAATGCATCAGATCCTTGACAGCCTGAACAGGGACCCCTAAGCATTTATCATTGCATAATATGTTTATTACATAGGATAGTTAGCACCATCTAATGGCAATAATGTTGAATTCTTCCTGATTGAGGTATATCTTGAAAAAAGACTGCATTACGCCACTAGATGATGCTGTTAACCCTAAGAAATAAACATATTTATCAAATTACGGTGTAAATTCATGGCACCAATAGGAATGATTGACATATTTGCACAGCAAGCCCAATAACCATTTTTTTATGTATTCAGTGCAGCAGGGGCAGAGTGTACAGGAGGGTAGGAGTTCACTGGATTTTTTGGCAAGATCAGCAGTTTTTTTTCTTAGGGCATTTATTGACAAGATACAACAAAGCAATCTCAATGGTATACTCAACAGACCAAAATTAAGCAAGAAAATTAAAGTGTAAGTAAACCCTCCTATCGTTTTCAGCCAAGGAAGCTGCCATCTTTGCCTCCATTTAATCTACAACTGCCATGATGCTGCACATGTGATCAGTTGTGACACCAGCCATTGGATGGTTTGACAGTTTGGTTGAGAGCACAACCAATGGGAGTGTTACATTTCTGGCACGTGCCGGAAATGAAACTGTTTTATGGATGAATTTACTTCCGCTTTAAGTTGCTTGGGGTTTATTTTTATTTTTTGTTTGCAGTGGTGTATTTTGGCTTTGTGCTGCCCTAGGCAAGACTAAAATTGGGCGGATCACCCCCTCTAATATTGTCCCACCCCTTCCTTCTCAAGTGGCTATTCATTGTCTCTGGTGGCTATGTGGGGTCTCTGAATGCTATGTGAGCCTCTGGTGGCTATGTGGGGTCTTTGATGGCTATGTAGGGTCTCTGGTTGACTGTGGGGTAGAGAGAGAGTGATAAAGAGAGAGGAGGTGAGGGTTTAAGGGTTTCATTTTGGTTTAACAGACCAAAATTATACAGGTAAATTAAATCGTTTGGGGTTTATATACACTTTAATGCCTTGCTGTCAAGCAGATGCACATATGCTGCCTCACTGAAGTGGGTCTTCTTCCATGGGGGCCACTTAAATGCGTACCGTGTTTGCAGTGGTGTATTTTGGTTTTGTGCTGCCCTAGGCAAGACTAAAGTTGGGTGCCCCCCCCATCTAAATTTGTCTCACCCCTTCCTTCTCAAGTGGCTATTTGGGATCTCTGGTGGCTATTCAGGGTCTCTGGTGGCTGCCTGAGGTCTCTGGTGGCTGCCTAGGGACTCTGGTGGCTGTGTGGGGTCTCTGGTGGCTATGCAGGGTCTCTTGTTGGATTGTGGAGTAGAGAGATAGGGGGTGAGAGAGAGAAGGGGGTGAAAAAGAGGGCGGTAAAAGAGAGTGGGGTGAGGGAGGGGGCAAAGGGGGTGAGAGAGAAAGAGGGGGTGAGAGAGAAAGAGGGGGGTGAGAGAGAGAGAGGGAGGGGGTGAGAGAGAGGGAGGGGATGAGAGAGAGTGAGGGGGTGAGAGAGAAGGGGGGGGGGTGAAAAAGAAGGGGGTAAAAGAGAGGGGGTGAGAGAGAGAGGGGGCAAGGGGGGTGAGAGAGGGGGTGAGAGAGAATGGGGGGAGAGAGGGGGGGAGAGAGAGGGAGGGGGGAAGAGGTGGGAAGAGAGAGGGGGGGTGAGAGAAAGAGGGGGTGAGAGAGGGAGGGAGGGAGGGAGGGAGGGGGAGAGGGGGTGAGAGAAAGAGAGAGAGAGAGGGGTAAGGGAGAGGGAGAGAATGGGGGTGAGAGAGAGAATGGGGAGTGAGAGACAGAGGGGGTGAGTGAGAGAGGGAGAGAATGGGGGGTGAGAGAAAGAGAGAGAGAGAGAGGGGTAAGAGAGAGGGAGAGAATGTGGGTGAGAGAGAGAATGGGGGGTGAGAGACAGGGGGGGTGAGTGAGAGAGAGAAGGAGAGGGGTGAGAGATAGGGGGCTCCCCTATCCTCCCCCATACTACACCAGGAGACTCTCCCATCCCCCCAAAAAAACTACACCAGACTCTCACCTTCCCGCAGCCCACCGGCTCCTTTTTACCAGCTGTGTGTAGCGAGGCTGCCGAAGCATGATCATAGCCCAGGACTCCGACCTTCTCTGCCAAGTGAGCTACTTCCGGGATAAGAGGCTGCAGCCACCACGGCCTCCTGCTTCCACTTCACTCCCCTGTCACCAAATGGTCAGCTTGCAACCGCCCCTGGTGTCACCCCTCTGGCAGACCCCCCACACCCCCGTAGCAACGCTACTGTTCTCTGCAGTCCCCATAGTGTCCTTTCTGCCTGGGGTGGCGCCACCCCTCCCTGAAAAATTCTGCCCAAGGCAATTGATAAAATAGCTGAATCAGGGTTTGGTGTAGGTCAGGGTCAAGGTCGGGTCGAAGGTCAGTGTCAAAGGCTATGTTCAGTATGTTTTAGGTACATTATTTAATTTGTTAAAATAATGAAATTAATGTGATAATTAATTTAATATTAATACATTATATACATTTTCTTTACCTACCATGCGTCGCAGTGGATTTGGATGGGCTGTAATGCATTGCATCACATTGCATCGGATTACTATTGGAAACCCTGGATTTCTCCTTATTACATTGGGCCTAAGCAACCTCTAGTTACAAAGTTCCAATCAGTTTCTTTTTCATTTCATATCTCAATGCAGTTCCATCCTTCTCACAACTACCTTTTGTCATGGAGTCACCAGCTCCTTACCACCCCCTGCAGGTTGCTGAATCTTTGCGTTCATGCTTTTCAAGAATATCTCTCACCGGAGATTAAGACATTTGCTCGTTTTATGTGAAAAATGTTCCGAAGTGTCAGACAGGCTGAGTTGTGTATGCTTGAAATAGGTCACAGCTTATTCTAAGAGTCTAAGATAGGTTCAGCGGCAGAGTAACAGAAAGCGACGACGTTGACAATAAGCCTGGATAGGCTACGGGGGAATAAATAAATCATTAAAGGAAATTGCTGGATCCATGGCATAGGCTCCCAAGCTCAATAGGTCAGCGGATTGCCTCGAACGCCCTCCTTTTTCAAATTACGTAGTATTAAAATGACCATGGCGTATATTTAATAGATCAGCATTTTCCATGGAAGATCCTCCACTTTAAGTTCCACCGGTGTGTAGTTGATGTATTTATTCTCACGGCTCCATCGACGATGTCGAGTTTACTCTCCAAACAAAGACGAAGTGCCCGCCGCTGATGAGATGTACACAACCCCCCCATTAAATATTGACAGAGGCATTATGACGGGAAAAGCATATTTGTGATTTTTTTAAGATGAAGTGCAGAACGGTGATGGCTGGAGTTAATTGGCCCGCCATCGGATATTAACACATGATGGGATCAGCCCAAAGCAAAAAGTATCGCGTGATGCAGAGCTGAAAGCCTTTGCAATGAAGAAAAATGTTTGATATGAGTTTGCAAATGTGATCGTCCTTAAGGAAGTTTTGCAGAATTATAAGACTGAATTCTAGGCAGGTATATACAGTGCCTTAAAAAGTATTCATACCCCTTGAAATTTTCCACATTTTGCCATGTTATAACCAAAAACGTAAATGTATTTTATTGGGATTTTATGTGATAGACCAACACAAAGTGGCACATAATTGTGAAGTGGAAGGAAAATGATAAATGGTTTTCAAATTTTTTTACAAATAATTAAGTGAAAAGTGTGGGGTACATTTGTATTCAGCCCCCCGGAGTCAATACTTTGTAGAACCGCCTTTCACTGCAATTACAGCTGCAAGTCTTTTTGGGGATGTCTCTACCAGCTTTGCACATCTAGAGAGTGACATTTTTGCCCATTCTTCGTGGCAAAATAGTTTAAGCTCTGTCAGATTGGATGGAGAGCGCCTGTGATCAGCAATTTTCAAGTCTTGCCACAGATTCTCAATTGGATTTAGGTCTGGACGGTGAACCTCTGCCCCAGTCTCCAATCTTTTGCAAACCCATATGCCCTGTACACACGATAGGATTTTCCGATGGAAAATGTGTGATAGGACCTTGTTGTCAGAAATTCCGACCGTGTGTAGGCTCCATCACACATTTTCCATAGGAATTTCCGACACACAAAGTTTGAGAGCTTGCTATAAAATTTTCCAACAACAAAATCCATTGTCGGAAATTCCGATCGTGTGTACACAAATCCGACGCACAAAGTGCCACGCATGCTCAGAATAAATTAAAAGACGAAAGTTATTGGCTACTGCCCCCTTTATAGTCCCGACGTACGTGTCTTACGTCACCGCATTCAGAACGATCGGATTTTCCGACAACTTTGTGTGACCGTGTGTATTCAAGACAAGTTTGAGCCAACATCCATCGGAAAAAATCCTAGGATTTTGTTGTCGGAATGTCCAATCGTGTGTACAGGGCATTCTTCTAAGATTGCCCTGTATTTGGCTCCATCCATTTTCCCATCAACTCTTCCAGCAGGGACCAGCTTCCCTGTCCCTGCTGAAGAGAATCATCCCCACAACATGATGCTGCCACCACCATGTTTCACAGTGGGGATGGTGTGTTCAGGGTGATGTGCAGTGTTAGTTTTCCGCCACACATAGCGTTTTGCTTTCAGGCCAAAAAGTTCAATTTTGGTCTTATTTGACCAGAGCACCTTCTTCAATGTTTGCTGTGTCCCCCACATGGATTCTCGCAAACTGCAAACAGGACATTTTATGGCTTTCTTTCACCAATGTCTTTCTTCTTGCCACTCTCCCATAAAGGTCAGATTTGTGGAGAGCACGACTAATGCTGCGTACACACGAGCGGACTTTACGGCGGACTTTGCCCGGCGGACTGGATTTCGTCGGACAATTCGATGTGTGTGGGCTCCAGCGGACTTTGTTTTCTTAAAAGTTGGACGGACTTAGATTTGAAACTTGTTTAAAATTTATCCGTTGAAATCGAGTCCGGTCGAAAAGTCCGCCGTTTGTATGCTAGTTTGACGGACAAAAAGCCACGCTAGGGCAGCTATTGGCTACTGGCTATGAACTTCCTTGTTTTAGTCCGGTCGTACGTCATCACGTACGAATTCGACGGACTTTGGTGGATTGTGTGTAGGCAAGTCCGTCGGAAAGTACGTCGAAAAGTCCGCCGGGCAAAGTCCGCCGTAAAGTCCGCTCGTGTGTACGCGGCATTATAGTTGTCCTGTGGACAGATTCTCCCACCTGAGCTGTGGATCTCTGCAGCTCCTCCAGAGTTACCATGGGCCTCTTGGCTGCTTCTCTGATGAATGCTCTCCTTACCCGGCCTGTCAGTTTAGGTGGACGGCCATGTCTTGGTAGGTTTGCAGTTGTGCCATACTATTTCCATGTTCGGATGATGGTTTGAACAGAGCTCTGTGAGATGTTCAAAGCTTGGGATATTGTTTTATAACCTAACCCTGATTTAAACTTCTCCACAACTTTATCCCTGACCTGTCTGGTGTGTTCCTTGGCCTTCATGATGCTGTTTGTTCACTGAGGTTCTCTAACAAACCTCTGAGGGCTTCACAGAACAGCTGTATTTATACTGGGATTATGTTACACACAGGTGGACTCTATTTACTAATTAGGTGACTTCTGAAGGCAATTGGTTCCACTAGATTTTAGTTAGGGGTATCAGAGTAAGGGGGGCTGAATACATGCCACATACCACATGGGGCATGCCACACTTTTCAGATATTTATTTGTAAAAAAAACTTTTAAAAAACATTTATCATTTTCCTTCCACTTCACAATTATGTGCCACTTTGTTTCGGTCTATCACATGAAATCCCAATAAAATGCATTTATGTTTTTGGTTGTAACATGACAAAATGTGGAAAATTTCAAGGGGTATGAATACTTTTTCAAGGCACTGTAAGACACAACTTGATGCAGCTTGGTATTCAGGAATATATCATAGCAGGTATCAGGTATCCAGGGCTACTGATCAGGCAGTACAACTGGTCCTCCTGTACCTGGGCCCCATCAGTTTAAAAAGGGGAAGCCGGGCACCTGCCAAACAGGAGGGCATGGCAGTACTGACTAAATGCTGACACTTGTTACTTTCTTGTAGATCCCCCTGCAGCACTGCCAGCTTCTACTCTTCTTTCTTCTTCCTGCTGCACTACATCCAGGGCTGTCTTTAACGTGGGGCAAAAGGGGCAGCTGCCCCGGGCCCAGTCATCGTTGTGGAGCCCAAAAAGCTAAGCTGGCCCTTGAGCCTATGCTACCCATATAGTTGATAAGTAGATTTAGCTGTCACTCAGGAGATAAGGGCGGAACTGAATGTTGGGGACGCTGGTGATTGGTTGGGTGTTATGTCTGCAGCCTGTGCAATGATAGGCCAACTCAGTAAGGTAAACCTTGTCCGGGGAGCGCACCCGTCAGTACTGGACATGGTTACACTGATCCCTTTCCCTCACCATGTCAGACAAGCCGCAGACTATTGACCCGCTAAAGAATTTCTTCGCCGGCGGGGTGTGCCTGGTGTTCGCCTGACATCCTCTGGACACTATCAAGGGGAGACTGCTGCTGAGGGGAGGGGGGGGGGGAAATGCATGGGTCTGTGGAAGGAGGGGAGGGGGTCCTGTGTAATGAGGGGGGTAATATATATATATATATATATATTATTATTTATTTATTTATTTATTTATTTTTTTAAGCAGAGGCCCTAGAGAATAAAAATTTTACACTGTTTCTTTAAAAAAAAATTTGATCAACTTTATTGCTATCACAAGGGGTGAACAACATCTCTTGTGATAGCATGGGCAGTGGCAGGTACCCTTTATGCCCGCTGCCCTTAAAAACATAAAGTTTTCTTAGTGACAGATCAACTGGAGGGCTTTGTTTCCGGTCATAATGTTCTAATATGTGGGGCATACTAGAAAATTATGGCATAACCATCTGGGGCCCATTTAATTAAAAAAAAGGGGAGGGTTTAATTAAAAAAAGTTCCCTTTTAAGTAGCACACTAATAGGAGGAGAGAGAATAGAGTGACAGAAAGATAAACGTATCTCTGTGCTGCTTCTCCTTTCACTGTCCAGTCACTGGTTGGGGGCTGGTCCGGGACAAACTGAACTCAATGTAAAAAAATGAACTAAATGTTCAAGCAATGTAAGTACCTCCTAAATTTGACTCGGGATCAGCCTCTTGCAGTCCCTGTACAGCAGAGCCCCGACTGGGAGAGGGAGAAGCAATACAAGCATCCAATCAGTTGTACTGCAGTTCAAGGAACATGCTGATAGGAGGAGATAGCATAGTGACAGAAAGATGAGCTTTAAAAAACTAAAGCACCCCTTTAAGGAACACACTAATAGGAGGAGAACGCAGAGTGACAGGAAGATGGGTTCATCACTGCCCGAGTTCTCTCACTGTCCAGTCACAGGTTGGGGGCTGGTCCGGGACAAACTGAACTCACTGTAAAAAAATGAAGTAAATGTATCTTTATTTTTGCATTCAAGCAATGTAAGTACCTCCTGTGCTGCTTCTCCTTTCGCTGTCCAGTCACTGGTTGGGGGCTGGTCCGGGACAAACTGAACACATTGTAAAAATTGAACTAAATGTTCAAGCAGCGTGAGTACCTCCTGATTTTGACTCGGGATCAGCCTTTTGCAGTCCCTGTAAAGCTAAGCTCTGACTGGAAGAGGGAGAAGCAGTGCAAGGATCCAATCAGTTGTACTGCAGAGCAAGAAGCGTGCTGATAGGAGGAGAGATCAGAGTGATGGGGAGAAAAGCTCTGCTCACCTTTCACTGTCCAGCCAAAGGCTGGGAGGAGGAACAAGATCTGTAAGTGTTACTAAACTGCAGCAATGAGGTCTCCAGCCCCGACTTTGCAATAGTCCTGGAATGGGCAACCTTTCCTAGATCTGAAATAAATAGAGGCGTGCATGTTGGTAGTTCTGCCTTAGTCAACATCCCACCATCTAAATTGCACAGTTAGTTTCTCGATAGCGCTGTTGCTGCTTCTCCTATAACCATTTAGGACGCAGCGATGAGGACTCCAATCTGCCGGCGCCAGGCGGTTCCGCGGAGCTTCGCAGGCGGCGGGGAGAGAATCTCGGCAGATCAGAAGGATTTCAGACAATTTTTCAAACCGCGCTAATCTTCTCGGAAACATCTCACATCCTGACCTGATCCCCGAGAAAAGCATTTATCCGGAATGTTATTAGTTCCCAGGCAGGCTTTAACTTTCCCCGCGACTCCCTTCAGATGTGACACGCTCCCCTCCCGCCACGTTACGTGTTACAATTATGACATAAAACCGGCGGAGGCTTTGAAGGCGAGAGATGTGCGCGCGGGATGATTGTCGCCTAAATGCTGACCTCGGGCACATTTGCTGAGTGTCAGCCGGTAAAGAGCTCCTTCTTCTTCCTTCTGGAATTTATTTTATTGAACTGGCCGCCGCGTTTCAGTGCGAGTAACATTTACAAGGAAGGAGATTCAAGATTAAAGATAACGGATACATTCCTATGAACTACTAGCACAGCATTAGATTAACTATTTTATCATATGAGTCCTGGGGGCCTCTTTCACCAAAAAATCCCGTTGACTCCCAGAGAATTTTATTTTTTTTCTCGCAGCAAAGTCTTAGTTCTCTATATTATACCTAAATGCACGGCCACTAGTCTGCGCTTTAATGTACAACATTGCCCCAATCCCGGAGCTTCAAACTGTTTATTTTTATTTTTAGCCTTATAAATATATATAAATAATTATTGTTATATATATATATATATATATATATATATATATATATATATATATATATATGTATGTGTGTATATATATGTATATATATTTATACAGTATCTCACATTTTTGTACATATTTATCTTTTCATGTGACAACACTGAAGAAATGACACTTTGCTACAATGTAAAGTAGTGAGTGTACAGCTTGTATAACAGTGTAAATTTGCTGTCCCCTCAAAATAACTCAACACACAGCCATTAATGTCTAAACCGCTGGCAACAAAAGTGAGTACACCCCTAAGTGAAAATGTCCAAATTGGGCCCAAAGTGTCAATATTTTGTGTGGCCACCATTATTTTCCAGCACGGCCTTAACCCTCTTGGAGTTCACCAGAGCTTCACAGGTTGTCACTGGAGTCCTCTTCCATTCCTCCATGATGACATCACAGAGCTGGTGGATGTTAGAGACCTTGTGCTCCTCCACCTTCCGTTTCAGGATGTCCCACAGATGCACAATAGGGTTTAGGTCTGGAGTCATGGTTGGTCAGTCCATCACCTTTACCCTAAGGGCCCTTTCACACTGGGGCGGTTTGCAGCTTTCACACTGGAGCGGTGCGCTAGCAGGACGGGAAAAAAAGTCCTGCTAGCAGCATTTTCGGAGCTTTGAAGGAGCGGAGTATACATCGCTCCTTCACCGCTCCTGCCCATTGAAATCAATGGGACAGTTTGGCTATACCACCGGCAAAGCGCCTCTGCAGAGGCGCTTTGCGTTGGTTGTTAACCCTTTCTCGGCTGCCAGCGGGGGGTAAAACCGCCCCGCTAGCAGCCGAATACCGACGCCGCCCCCGCCCCAGTGTGAAAGGGGCCTAAGCTTCTTTAGCAAGGCAGTGGTCGTCTTGGAGGTGTGTTTGGGGTGGTTATCATGTTGGAATACTGCCCTGCGGCCCAGTCTCTGAAGGGAGGGGATCATGCTCTGCTTCAGTATGTCACAGTACATGTTGGCATTCATGGTTCCCTCAATGATCTGTAGCTCCCCAGTGTCGGCAGCACTCATGCAGCCCCAGACCAAGACACTCCCACCACCATGCTTGACTATAGGCAAGACACACTTGTCTTTGTACTCCTCACCTGGTTGCCGCCACACACGCTTGTCACCATCTGAACCAAATAAGTTTATCTTGGTCTCATCAGACCACAGGACATGATTCCAGTAATCCATGTCCTTAGTCTGCTTGTCTTCAGCAAACTGTTTGCGGCTTTCTTGTGCATCATCTTTAGAAGAGGCTTCCTTCTGGGACTACAGCCATGCAGACTAATTTGATGCAGTGTGCGGCGTATGGTCTGAGCACTGACAGGCTGACCCCCCACCCCTTCAACCTCTGCAGCTATGCTGGCAGCACTCATACATCTATTTCCCAAAGACAACCTCTGGATATGAGGCTGAGCACGTGCACTCATCTTCTTTGGTTGACCATGGCGAGGCCTGTTCTGAGTGGAACCTGTCCTGTAAAACCATTGTAATGTCTTGGCCACCGTGCTGCAGCTCAGTTTGAGGGTCTTGGCAATCTTCTTATAGCCTAGGCCATCTTTATGTAGAGCTACAATTCTTTTTTTTCAGATCCTCAGAGAGTTCTTTGCCATGAGGTGCCATGTTGAACTTCCAGTGACCAATATGAGAGAGTGAGAGCGATAACACCAAAGGGACAGCAAATTTACGCTGTACACTCACTACTTTACATTGTAGCAAAGTGTAATTTCTTCAGTGTTGTCACATGAAAAGATAGAATAAAATATTTACAAAAATGTGATAGGTGTACTTACTTTTGTGAGATACTGTGTGTGTATATATATATATATATATATATATATATATATATATAATTTCTTTGGGTTTTTTTGGTAATAAAAAGTAAAAAAAAGTAGTCTGCTGAAAAAAATTATCCTATGTAACATAGTAGAATGGTAAAGCTCAAAGAGAACGTGTGCGTTTTACTTTAGGAAAGCTAAATGATTGTGGGCGTAGAGAATCGGCGGCCACTACATTGCGACACATGCAGTGGGAAAGGCAGGTTTGAGAGGGGTCGATCTCAGTTTGAAAAGATACTTTTAAGGGCAAAGAAGAGATCTGGGGTCCAACAGACCTCAGATGTCTCAGTAAAGAGTACCTGTCATTGCCTGTGCTATTACAGGGGATTTTGCTCATATAACACTCCATATTTCTACCAAACAGCACTGGCATACTTAAAAATACACCCCAAAAAACTTTCTGATACTTCACCTGAGTATGATGATACCACATGTGTGAGAATTATTCACAGCCTAGCCACATAGAGAGACCCAAAACTCAAGGAGCACCTTCAGGCTTTCTAGGAGCATAAATGACACATCTCATTTCCTTACTCCCTATCACATTTTTGGAGGCCCTGGAGCACCAGGACAGTAGAAATACCCACAAAATAACCCCACTGTGAAGAGTAAACACTCCAAGGTATTTTTAAGAGGCGTAGGGACTGGGGAGTCTTTTGAAGACTTCATTTTTTTGACACAAGATTTTGGAATATGCAGAAAACACAAAAGTTGTCAATT
Organism: Lithobates septentrionalis; assembly: GCA_037952835.1. NCBI lineage: Eukaryota > Metazoa > Chordata > Amphibia > Anura > Ranidae > Lithobates > Lithobates septentrionalis. The sequence goes on from JBBDGP010004285.1 coordinate 84,579, forward strand.
GAATAAGATATTTCTTACACATAACATGTGCATACTTAGAATTACATCCCAAAACACTTTCTGCTACTCCTCCCGAGTAAGGGGATACCAAACATGTGAGACTTTTTCACAGCCTGGCCACACAGAGGAGCATGAAATCCAAGAAGCACCTTAACCACTTCCAATCCACTTCCAGCCAATTCTGACATTCCTCTGCTACATGTCTAAAACATTTTTAGCTAGAAAACCACTTAGAACCCCCAAACAATTCTCAGTTGGAAAAATCTGAATTCTGAGATTAAATGTCAGAATTCTGAGTATGAAAGTCAGAATTTCTGAGATTAAAAGGAAGAGTTTAAGGCTGGGGTCTCTCTATGGAGCCCGTTCACATATCTCCGCAGCGACTCCAGTGCGATTTGCACAGGAGTCCTGTGCGTCTTTTGGTCCATTTCAGGTCCGAATTCAGCAAAAAAATTCAGCCTGAAATTGGACCTGAAAAGGTGAACGGGGACGCACCGGACTCCTGCTGTGAGCCGTTGGTGTGCTCATATGTGAACCCAGCCTGGAAGTAATAATTCTGAGATTAAAAGTCAGAATTCTGCCTTTCAAAGTAAGAATTCTGACTTTTAACCTCAGAAATTCTGTCTTTGAAACCCAAAATTCAGAATTTTAATCTCGGAATTCTGACTTTTAACCTCAGAAATTCTGTCTTTGAAACCCAAATTTCAGAATTTTAATCTCAGAATTCTGACTTTTAATCTCACTTTGAAACTCAGAATTCTGACTGTGAATATCAGAAATTCTGACCTTTAATCTCAGAAATTCTGACTTTCAATCTCAGAATTCTGACTTCCAAACTCAGGATTCTGACTTTTAATCTCAAAACTCTGACCTTGAATTCTCAGAATTCTGACTTTCAAATTCAGAATTCTGTTAAAAAATGTTTTAAGATGGCCCCGGGGCTCTTCCATACTATGTTATTTGGAACATGTAATAAATATATAGTAGGTGTTATCCCAATCTGGCTGCAAAAGTGGAAATGCATTTTAAGTGATGTGCTTGAAACATCAAAAGAAGAAGAAGAAATAAGCAGTTTCAGTGACACAGGAATCTTTTTTTTTTTCTTGTTAACCCTTTCATGCCACTTCTACACATATTATCTTCAATGCTATCGCTGATGACCTGGATATTAACCCTTCACCTCCCTTATCCCACCCATCTGAACATTAACCCCTTCTTCTCCATGATGCCACTTTATGTGACCATTGTAACCCCTTCACTTTCTCCTCCCTCTGGGTATACTCTGTACAGTGTTTAACCCCCTGAGTACATTTTCAATGTTTCAACGTCAACATTTCAAAATTGTTGGTCTTTTTTCCTTTTTAAAGTTAAAAAAACAAAAAACAGCGACTATTAAATACCAACAAAATCTGATATAAAACTTATTTGTGTACAGCTGTGCAAGATGGAGTAATTGTCGGTCTAGGTATCACAGTGCTGAAAACATTTAAAAAAATGGCTTGGTGATGAAGGGGGGTTACAGGATGGTACTCAAATAGTTAGGTGACATGCTTGATACAATAAAAGAAAAAAATATATAATAAGTAGCAAAAAAAATAAAAAATCAGCGGTGTGACATTGCGCGTCGTAGCCGTGGACAGTTTAACGCGTGAGAGGTTTTTAATTGGTACAAGTGGTGCGTCTGTGAATTTGCAGATATCACGGCCCTTCATTATCCCTCATTGTCTCACAACGGCTGTCACATTTCTTTGTCACAGGACATTTTTTTTTTTTTTTTTGAGCGACCTTGGATATTGTCAAGTTACATCGCAGCTGATTGCATTATCGTCTTGCTACATGGCTGTTCAGAGATGTAATTTACATCAACAACGCTTGACAATGGTATAAGGTGATTACTTGGACACCCCGTCAGATGTTTATAGGGGGGTGGGGGAGGAGATATTGTGTTCTGTGATAACGCTGTCACAAAGGAGCTCCTTTCAAGGCTCGGTCACCTTAAAATCAGATTTATTAAATAGCGGTATATCATATTTAATGGCTGCGCAATTATTTGTTATTAAAAATGACCTTAGCATTACAATCTGAAGATGGTTATACTTTTATAGAAATGAAATTTAAAAAATTTAAATCCTGCTATCATGGCAACATATGCACAAGATTTCTTCAAATCTTGATCCCTTTGCTCGTGTTATTGGCTCAATGTCTTATATTTATAATGCAATAAATTAAATCTGACCTTCAGTCTTGCACAGTTGTACCTTTCACTGCACACTTTGAAGTTCTCACAATGTGCATTAGAAGCTGAAGCAGAACCCGCCTCCTTTCCTGGCTGGAAGACATCTCATGCTTTCCTTCCTTTCCTTTCCTTTCCTTTCCTTCCTTTCCTTTCCTTTGTCTTCTTTTCCTTTCCTTTCCCTTTCCTTTCTCTTTCTTTTCTTTCCTTTGTCTTGTTTTGTTTTGTTTTGTTTTCTTTTCTTTTCTTTTCTTTTCTTTTCTTTTCTTTCCTTTCCTTTCCTTTCCTTTCCCTTCCCTTTCTCTTCCTTTCTTTCCTTTGTCTTTCCTTTCCTTCCTTTCCTTTACTTTCCTTTCCCTTCCCTTTCTCTTCCTTTGCTTTCCTTTGTCTTCCTTTTCTTTCCTTCCTTTCCTTTCCTTTCCTTTCCCTTTCCCTTCCTTTCCTTTCCCTTTATTTCCCTTCCCTTTCCTTTCTTTTCTTTTTTTTTCTTTCCTTTCCCTTCCCTTTCTCTTCCTTTCATTTTCTTTGTCTTCCTCTTCTTTCCTTCCTTTTCCTTTCCTTTCCCTTCCCTTTCTCTTCCTTTCCTTTTCTTTGTCTTCCTCTTCTTTCCTTCCTTTTCCTTTCCTTCCTTTCCTTTCCTTTGTCTTCTTTTTCTTTCCTTTCTTTCCCTTTCCTTTCTCTTTCTTTTCTTTCCTTTCCTTTGTCTTCCTTTTCTTTACTTTTCTTTTCTTTCCTTTCCATTCCCTTTCTCTTCCTTTCTTTTCCTTTGTCTTCCTTTTGTTTCCTTCCTTTTCCTTTCCTTTCCTTTCCTTTATCTTCCTTTCCTTCCTTTTTACTTCCCGTCCCTTCCTTTCCTTTCCTTTCCTTTTCCTTTCCTTTCTCTTCATTTCCTTTCCTTTGTCTTCCCTTTCTTTCCTTTCCTTTCTTTCCTTTCCTTTCCTTTGTCTTCCTTTTCTTTTTTTTTTCCTTTCCTTCCCCTTCCCTTTCTCTTCCTTTCCTTTCCTTTGTCTTCCTCTTCTTTCCCTCCTTTTCCTTTCTTTCCTTTCCTTTCCTTTATCTTCCTTTTCTTTCCTTTCCTTTCCCTTCACTTTCCTTCCCTTTCTTTCCTCTCCTTTTCTTTCTCTTCCTTTCCCTTTCCCTTCCCTTCCTTTCCCTTTCCTTTCTTTCCTTTCCTTTCCTTTCCCTTCCTTTCCCTTTCCTTCCCTTCCTTTCCTTTCCTTACCTTTCCTTTCCTTTCCCTTCCCTTTCTCTTCCTTTGCTTTCCTTTGTCTTCCTTTTCTTTCTCTTCCTTTCCTTTCCTTTGTCTTCCCGTCCTTTCCTTTCCTTTCCCTTCCCTTCCTTTCCCTTCCCTTTACTTTCTTTTCTTTCCTTCCCTTTGTCTTTCTTTTCTTTTCTTTCCTTTCCTTTCCATTCCCATTCTCTTCCTTTCTTTTCCTTTGTCTTCCTTTTGTTTCCTTCCTTTTCCTTTCCTTTCCTTTCCTTTATCTTCCTTTCCCTTCCTTTCCTTTCCCTTTATTTCCCTTCCCTTTCCTTTCTTTTCTTTTTTTTCTTTCCTTTCCCTTCCCTTTCTCTTCCTTTCATTTTCTTTGTCTTCCTCTTCTTTCCTTCCTTTTCCTTTCCTTTCCCTTCCCTTTCTCTTCCTTTCCTTTTCTTTGTCTTCCTCTTCTTTCCTTCCTTTTCCTTTCCTTCCTTTCCTTTCCTTTGTCTTCTTTTTCTTTCCTTTCTTTCCCTTTCCTTTCTCTTTCTTTTCTTTCCTTTCCTTTGTCTTCCTTTTCTTTACTTTTCTTTTCTTTCCTTTCCATTCCCTTTCTCTTCCTTTCTTTTCCTTTGTCTTCCTTTTGTTTCCTTCCTTTTCCTTTCCTTTCCTTTCCTTTATCTTCCTTTCCTTCCTTTTTACTTCCCGTCCCTTCCTTTCCTTTCCTTTCCTTTTCCTTTCCTTTCTCTTCATTTCCTTTCCTTTGTCTTCCCTTTCTTTCCTTTCCTTTCTTTCCTTTCCTTTCCTTTGTCTTCCTTTTCTTTTTTTTTCCTTTCCTTCCCCTTCCCTTTCTCTTCCTTTCCTTTCCTTTGTCTTCCTCTTCTTTCCCTCCTTTTCCTTTCTTTCCTTTCCTTTCCTTTATCTTCCTTTTCTTTCCTTTCCTTTCCCTTCACTTTCCTTCCCTTTCTTTCCTCTCCTTTTCTTTCTCTTCCTTTCCCTTTCCCTTCCCTTCCTTTCCCTTTCCTTTCTTTCCTTTCCTTTCCTTTCCTTTCCTTTCCCTTCCTTTCCCTTTCCTTCCCTTCCTTTCCTTTCCTTACCTTTCCTTTCCTTTCCCTTCCCTTTCTCTTCCTTTGCTTTCCTTTGTCTTCCTTTTCTTTCTCTTCCTTTCCTTTCCTTTGTCTTCCCGTCCTTTCCTTTCCTTTCCCTTCCCTTCCTTTCCCTTCCCTTTACTTTCTTTTCTTTCCTTCCCTTTGTCTTTCTTTTCTTTTCTTTCCTTTCCTTTCCATTCCCATTCTCTTCCTTTCTTTTCCTTTGTCTTCCTTTTGTTTCCTTCCTTTTCCTTTCCTTTCCTTTCCTTTATCTTCCTTTCCTTCCTTTTTACTTCCCGTCCCTTCCTTTCCTTTCCTTTCCTTTCCCTTTCCTTTCTCTTCATTTCCTTTCCTTTGTCTTCCCTTTCTTTCATTTCCTTTCTTTCCTTTCCTTTCCTTTGTCTTCCTTTTCTTTTTTTCCCTTTCCTTCCCCTTCCCTTTATCTTCCTTTCCTTTCCTTTGTCTTCCTCTTCTTTCCTTCCTTTTCCTTCCTTTCCTTTCCTTTCCTTTCCTTTATCTTCCTTTTCTTTCCTTTCCTTTCCTTTCACTTTCCTTCCCTTTCTTTCCTCTCCTTTTCTTTCTCTTCCTTTCCTTTCCCTTTCCCTTTCTCTTCCCTTCCTTTCCCTTTCCTTTCTTTCCTTTCCTTTCCTTTCCCTTCCTTTCCCTTTCCTTCCCTTCCTTTCCTTTCCTTTCCCTTCCCTTTCTCTTCCTTTGCTTTCCTTTGTCTTCCTTTTCTTTCTCTTCCTTTCCTTTCCTTTGTCTTCCCGTCCTTTCCTTTCCTTTCCCTTCCCTTCCTTTCCCTTCCCTTTCCTTTCTTTTCTTTCCTTTCCTTTGTCTTTCTTTTCTTTTCTTTCCTTTCCTTTCCCTTCCTTTTCTCTTCCTTTCCTTTTCTTTGTCTTCCTCTTCTTTCCTTCCTTTTCCTTTCCTTCCTTTCCTTTCCTTTCCTTTGTCTTCTTTTTCTTTCATTTCTTTCCCTTTCCTTTCTCTTTCTTTTCTTTCCTTTCCTTTGTCTTCTTTTTCATTTCTTTTCTTTTCTTTTCTTTTCTTTCCTTTCCTTTCCCTTCCCTTTCTCTTCCTTTCTTTTCCTTTGTCCTCCTTTTGTTTCCTTCCTTTTCCTTTCATTTCCTTTCCTTTCCCTTCCCTTTCTCTTCCTTTGCTTTCCGTTGTCTTCCTTTTCTTTCTTTCCTTTCATTTCCTTTATCTTCCTTTTCCATTCCCTTCCCTTTCCTTCCCTTCCTTTCCTTTCCTTTCCCTTCCCTTTCCTTTTTCTTCATTTCCTTTCCTTTGTCTTCCCTTTCTTTCATTTCCTTTCTTTCCTTTCCTTTCCTTTGTCTTCCTTTTCTTTTTTTTCCTTTCCTTTCCCTTCCCTTCCCTTTCTCTTCCTTTCCTTTCCTTTGTCTTCCTCTTCTTTCCTTCCTTTTCCTTTCCTTCCATTCCTTTCCTTTCCTTTTCTTTATCTTCCTTTTCTTTCCTTTCCTTTCCTTTCCTTTCCTTTCCCTTCACTTTCCTTCCCTTCCCTTTCCTTCCTCTCCTTTTCTTTTTCTTCCTTTCCTTTCCTTTGTCTTCCTTTCCTTTCCTTTTCTCTTCCTTTCTCTTCCCTTACTTTCCTTCCCTTCCTCCTCCCTTTCTTTTTTCCTTTTCTTTCCCTTTTCTTTCTGTCCCTGACCATCCCTTTTATTTATTAGATTTCACTTCTTTCAATCATGGAGTCTCAGCAGCACATGTAGGCATTCACATGCAGATGCAGCCTGCTAGGTACACCCAGTTCTTCAGAATGCCGTCCACCCATCAAGGCACTTTGATATTTGCATACAGTAACTCCTCATAAAAGCCAACCCACTGCTTGCATTAGGGCTCAGGGTCCTTGTGAGTACAGAGGCGGGGTGCTGTGATGTTTTCAGGAAGCCACGTACAGCACCCTGCCGGCCCCTCCCACCAGCCATGATCTGCCTGCACCGAGTAGAGAAACACAGAGGCCCAGTGATATTATCAAAATGATCTAAAATATCTAAAATAAGGAATGTCATGAAAGCAGAAAGTTTAAAAAAAATAAATATTTAGCATGTTGATAAAGGGGGTAAAGATTAAACTTCAGCTTTAAAGTGTGTCTAAAGCCATTTTTTTCCTCCTTTTTTTATTGAGTAAGAAATAGCTCAGATCTCAGCATTTGTCATCTCTGTCCCATTGGGGAGATTTCATTTAACTTACTATCAAGAAGACACACAGAAAGTGAGGTTATCAGTCCAAAGTGAGAGAAATGCTCTATTAGTTGTCACCGATGGAAGTCTATGAGGGTAGAAAATAAAGCTAAAGTGATTCTAAACAAAATATATATACAGTATCTCACATAAGTAAGTACACCCCCCACATTTACGGTATGTAAATATTTTCTTCTATCTTTTCATGTGACAACACTGAAGAAATGACACTTTGCTACAATGTAAAGTAGTGAGTGTACAGCTTGTATAACAGTGTAAAGTTGCTGTCCCCTCAAAATAACTCAACACACAGCCATTAATGTCTAAACCGCTGGCAACAAAAGTGAGTACATCCCTAAGTGAAAATGTCCAAATTGGGCCCAATTAGCCATTTTCCCTCCCCGGTGTCATGTGACTCTTTAGTGTTACAAGGTCTCAGGTATGAATGGGGAGCAGGTGTGTTAAATTTGGTGTTATCGCTCTCACTCTCATACTGGTCACTGGAAGTTCAACATGGCACCTCATGGCAAAGAACTCTCTGAGGATCTGAAAAAAAAGAATTGTTGCTCTACATAAAGATGGCCTAGGCCAGTGATGGTGAACCTTGGCACCCCAGATGTTTTGGAACTACATTTCCCATGATGCTCAGCTGCTCTGCAGAGTGCATGGGCATCATGTGAAATGTAGTTCCAAAACATTTGAGGTGCCAAGGTTCACCATCACTGGCCTAGGCTATAAGAAGATTGCCCAGACCCTGAAACTGAGCTGCAGCGCGGTGGCCAAGACCATACAGCGGTTTAACAGGATAGGCTCCCCTCAGAACAGGCCTCGCCATGGTCAACCAAAGAAGTTGAGTGCACGTGCTCAGCGTCATATCCAGAGGTTGTCTTTGGGAAATAGACGTATGAGTGCTGCCAGCATTGCTGCAGAGGTTGAAGGGGTAGGGGGGTCAGCCTGTCAGTGCTCAGACCATACGCCGCACACTGCGTATTGGTGCATGCATACCCCTATTCCGGTTGTCGTCCTGACAAATTCTGTTCCTCAGAAAGAAGACTTTGTCTCCCGAGATGACAGTAAATGCAAAATATCCATGTCTGACCAGACTGTATCTTTAATTTCAAAGGGAAAACATTTTGCCCCCATAACTTGCCAGGGGTAGCAGAAATACAGAATTTAATACAAACAGTTCATATTTATTTATTTTTTTTTTCTACGGCCAGAAATAAAGCAATCAATCTTTGAGCCTCAAGTGACTTTTCCCGGTACAATACGAGTTGTGTTGAGATTGGGTGGTGCTCCGGTATGAAAAGGGCTCGCTGCTGGGTATGAAAAGCTGCCATTGATTTGCATTGTGCTACATTTCTTTCCAACATCCCCGAGATGTGATGAAATGAAACGAACAGACTATCGGAAATAATACATGGCTTTTGTTTTGTTTGTTTGCAGCGACAGGTTGCCTCGGCCCCCTTTTGTTAATATTACAGCACACAGTTTATTATTATTCTCGCTGAGACTTAGCGGAGGGCTTGCCGGCTCGTTGTGGGCCAGCAGAGGGCTGGAGGAGGGGGGAGGGGCAATTGAGCATAGCTGCTATAGCTCTATATTTATGAAAACAGAAGATTAGGGGAATTATTGCAGGGGTGGAAGCAGCAACTCTGCAGGGTTGTCACTCATCATTTTTAAAGTGGATCTCTGGGTGAACGCCTAAACCTCATATGATATGGCTATATGAGATCAGTTTTACCTTCCAAATGATTTGTAATTCTGTTCAGCCAATTGGGTTATTAGGTAAAAGAAAATTTAAGGAATAACCTGTGTTGCCTGATCCCGCTGCACCATAGCCATGCATAAGCTCCGCCCACAGGTACGTTACAGCATGGGTAATTTAAATCAACAGAAGGAGCGCCAGACAGCCACCCTAAGAGTGTGCGATTTTTTTTGCTGATTGAATTTTTTGCAAAAGGAGGACAAAAGATTTCCAACGCATTTCGGGGATTACACTCTCCCTTCATCAGGGCTTAAAGAGAATGCTTACTATAGGACTCTATCTAAAGATTCCTGGGCACCTGTTGTGCCCATTGAGAGGTCTTCACTGAGCCCGAACTGAGTTCCCAGGTCTGCACACCTCCTGTCCCCATTATGAGTAGCTCCCACTAGCTCCCTGCTGAGTTCCTGGGACTACACACCTGCTGTGCCCTTTGTAAGGGGTTCTCACCAACCCAACCTTAACATATGGAGGCCGTAGTAGGAGGAACTGGAAAAGTTTGGGCAAAACCACCTCAAAAACCCAGGTGAACACGTACAGATTTAAGAATTTTGGCCAGGAGATCTTACTGTTGGAGTATCCAAGACATGTAAGAGGAACGGGGGTTGACCTAGCCACACATAAGTTCCACCCACAAGTACATTACAGCATGGGCAATTGAGATCAACAGAAGAAGCGCCAGACAGCCACCCTAAGAGTCTGTGATTATTTTTTGCTGATTGCATTTTTTGCAAAAGGAGGATAAAAGATATCCAACGGATTTCGGGGGTTACACTCTCCCTTCATCAGGGTTTAAGTAAAAATGAGAATGCTTCCTATAGGACTCTATCTAAAGACTCCTGGGCACTCTGTGCCCATTGAGAGGTCCCCACCATGCCTGAACTGAGTTCCCAGGTCTGCACACCTCCTGTGCCCATTATGAGTAGCTCCTACTATCTCTCTGCTGAGTTCCTGCTATGCCCATTGTAAGGGGTTCTCACCAACCCAACCTTAACATATGGAGGATGTAGCCGGAGGAACTGGAATACTTTGGGCAAAAACATCTCCAAATCCCAGGTGGACAGATACAGATTCGGTAATTTTGGCCAGGAGATCTCACTGTTGGTGTATCTAAGACATATAAGAGGACCGGGGTTGACTTAGCCACTCATAAGCTCCGCCCACAAGTATGTTACAGCATGGGCAATTGAGATCAACAGAAGGACTGCCAGACCGCCTGAGTCTGTCATTATTTTTTGCAATAGGAGGATAAAAGTTATCCATATGTATTTTGGGGGGTTACACTTTCCCTTCATCAGGGCTTAAATGAAAATGAGAATTCTTCCTATAGGACTCTATCTAAAGATTCCTAGGGATTCTTCTATATCAGCAAAGGAAAATTAAGGCTAAGTTTGGATGTGCCGTTGGGTGGTGGTAAAAATGCGCAATTGGAGCCTAATTTTTAGTGCCAACCACCCCCCTTAAGCTTCAATGGCATCAGATGGGGGTGTTCACATGCCACGGTCATGATTCCTTGCTTTAAGTGTGTGGCAAGAGGTATCTGAGATTTCATGATTGGTGGGCAGCAAGCCCATGAAACGCGACCCATTCAAGCGAACGAGGAAGTGCCACAAGCATCCTGTAATGGTGTGCAGTGTATGTGTTTACGGCATGTTTGTTTAGCAAAAATGGGGTTTAAACAGGCGGTGAGGAGATGTCACACGTCCTCCTCATTGACTATCAATCACCCCCAAATGTTGATCATGTTTCAGAAGAGTGGCGGGTTAGGTGCACGTCTAAATGTAGCCGTATAGGGCGTACACACGGTCAGACTTTGTTCGGACATTCCGACAACAAAATCCTAGGATTTTTTCCGACGGATGTTGGCTCAAACTTGTCTTGCATACACACGGTCACACAAAGTTGTCGGAAAATCCGATCGTTCTGAACGCGGTGACGTAAAACACGTACGTCGGGACTATAAACGGGGCAGTGGCCAATAGCTTTCATCTCTTTATTTATTCTGAGCATGCGTGGCACTTTGTGCTTCGGATTTGTGTACACACGATCGGAATTTCCGACAACGGATTTTGTTGTCGGAAAATTTTATCTCCTGCTCTCCAACTTTGTGTGTCGGAAAATCCGATGGAAAATGTCCGATGGAGCCCACACACGGTCGGAATTTCCGACAACACGCTCCGATCGGACATTTTCCATCGGAAAATCCGACCGTGTGTACGGGGCATAAGGGTTGGTGTGAATGTGCGTTAGTGGCGATCATGCAGAAGCCCTCTATGTAAGTTTGAAGTCTTAACATGCTTTCTTTCTTTGCTTCCAGTGGCCAAACAGAGCAGCAGGGAGCAAATACATTTCAAACAAAAGAATCATTAAAATAAACCTTTTGATCTGACCTTGGGCAAAGCACAAGTCCTCTTTCAGGTCTGTTCTCCTTTAAAAAATTGTCTAAAATATTTTATGCTCCTACCTCAAAATCCAAATATTTCTCATTCCAAGAACATTTTCCATATTACGCACCGATAAGCATTTGTTTTGTGGAAGGTTAGCCAGATAGCAAAGGGTGGAGACACCACAACGTATGAGCCACCATCAACATTATTTTCAGCTCTTGGCACAACAATTGTGTTGGGTTCTAAGCCAGCGAGTCTTACTGAGTTATTATATGAGATAAATGTCATGACTGGCAGCATAGTGTGCAGAAGGCGGGGCTGAGAGACCGCTACAAAATATGGCAACATGGTTTTTATGTCAGGGAGGAAAATGAATGAGCAAGGGCAATTCTTATTTTGCATCACAGATGTCCAGGGCTGCAAATTGGAAGTCATAGTGTCAATTATTGTGAGCCTTATGTGCATTCTGTATGCAAAACAAGTATAAGAATTCCAGTTGTGTTGATTTTACTAGGTGTGCGGGACAAATATTTCTGCTGGCCTCTCTATAAATGTGCAGTACACGTTGGTGGAAGTCACAGCCAATCAACAATGTAAGTTGTTGAGTTAAGTAAGGGAAAATGTGGGCTCCTAGTGATCTAGATATTTCAGTATCTGTCTCTCTGGACTCTATTAGTGAGATATCTATTGGTAAGTTCCCAGATCTACAGACCTGTTGTGCCCATTATGAGGGATTCCCACCATTCCTGAACTGAGTTCCCAGGTCTGCACACCTCTTGTGCCCATTGAGAGGTTCCCACCATGCCTGAACTGAGTTCCCAGGTCTGCACACCTCTTGTGCCCATTGAGAGGTTCCCACCATGCCTGAACTGAGTTCCCAGGTCTGCACACCTCCTGTGCCCATTATGAGGGGCTTCCTCTATAGCTCTGCTGGGTTCCTGGCTCTACACACCTGCTGTGTCCAATTTATGGGGTTCTCACCAACCCAACCTCAGCTTATGCTGAGCATAGCAAGATGAACTGGAACACACAAAACTGGGCAAGAACACCCCCAAATCCCAAGTGGGACAGGTTGGGAATTTTTGGCCAGGAGATCTCATTGTTGGTGTATTCAAGACATATAAGAAGGCCGAGATTTCCTTAGTTCATCACGCTTCATAAAGACTAAATTATCCCCATTAGATAGCCTTAAAGAGAATCTGTACTGTGAAAGCTGTGCCCAAAAAAGACTAGAAAAGGACAAAGAACTAGTCACAATTATTGCCTGTAGCACCCTTGCAGCTGTTCATTTACTTATTACTGATGTATTATACCTTGTTCTACACTGTGTCCATCATGATAGAGACAGGTCTTTGTTTTCTCATGTTAGATTTGACCCCCTAATTACTAATGATCTGATAACTGGTAGGGTAATGATCAGGAGGAGAGGGGGTGGGGTAGTACTCAGCAGGACAGGTGGAGGAATCAAAGATCCACAGAATGAAGGAGCAGAAGCAGGGGGATCCTTGCACTGAAGCCCCTCAGGTGCAGGTCGTTTTTCAGCAAGGAGAACAGCGAGCAGCATGTAAAGGGGTGCTGCAGGGAGGTCATGCCCAAGATCTTTTCTGCTGTTTGCCTTTCTGGGCTGTGCTGCCAAGCGATGCCAGGCAAGACTTTGTCCCAGCAATTGCTCTGTTTACAGAGCAGACATAGCGGTCACATGACCGCTTAGGGGAAGAAGTACCCCAGTTAGTTCAAATCAAGAGAGACTGGTGGCTTTGAGGGGGGACAGTCTGCCCTCTTAGTCATAGAGTACATGGTTATATGGTTCCTTTTTGTGTTTGACATCTACTGACTTAGGGTCCGAAGTCACAGGGGCCTCTGGGCCCCCTTGCATCTAAGCTGCAACCACTGCAGTCCAATTGAGGCCTTGGAAATGTGTATGTTCTGTGACTCTCATCATAGCCTTGGGCCAGGAACCCAAGCTGAATGGTGAAATGGGGAGACTGCTACTTGGGTCTTTGATCCCCCAAACTTGAAAACATGTGAAAACATTTTACTGTAGACCCTAGATCTGGAACTGGCTTAACAATCTACTGCTAGGGGCCGCGCTACTGTATTGACATCACCATATCTTACTGGTGGGACTAGCAGTCAGAGGCAACAGTTCCATAGATGATCTCATACTGCAGATATGCAGCTATCATACCCAAGGCACAAAAAGTGCACTGCTATTTTTCAGGTAGAATTCAAAACAAAGGGTACATTTTTCACATTAGTTAACATTTCTAGACCCCCCCCCCCCCCTATAACACAACAAATCTTCACTTCTTGGGTTCTTGCCATGCAAATAAATGGCCAGTAAGATCTTAATTCAAACATCTTGAGGCTCATCCACATAAGGTTTCCTTCCAAAGTGCCCTGGGAGTCCCAAAAACCTAGGGCACTTGACTGTGCAGCTTGCCTTGACTTCTTGGGCTTGGTCTTACCTCCTTTCCCTTCCTGTGGGTTACAAATTGTCCATCACTGTGACAGGTGGTCTTATTAATGAGATTATATCACTGAGTGGCGTTGGGATAGCTTAAATGGGATAATTGTATCCATGCTCACTCCACTGCTCGACTAGGGATAGAGGTCAGTAATATTTGCAAAGGAAGGACTAAATCTGAAATAGGAAGGTGGTTGCAAGGAGATTTCCATGCACAGTTTGCGGTTAGGTTAGTGATTTGGGCACAAGGACATTGCTAGAGACATTATGGTACTGAAAGCGTAAAATGTCAAAGAATCAAAAAGGGCCCATGCATTAAACACTTTTATTTGTCTTCTGGCTGTTAGTCATTCAGTAATTGGCCACGTTTCTGCTACTGTACAATAATACATAAAACATCAGCATATGTGTAAAATATGTAGTTGTCTCTATCTATAGCTAATTGCACAGTTCTGCAGTTGTGGACAATGTTTTTAGCAATATTCTGTTGCTCTTGAAGAGCAATACTCTACACCAACTACAGCCAGGTATAGGGCTTTCAGCTGAGCCAGTACTTACTGGCCTGAACTTTGTTCCCATAGATTCCTCTGGAGAGCACATGACCCAACTTTTTTGCACCATGCGCCCTCTAGTGGATTCTCCATAGGAATATATGTAGAACACGCCTAGATTGAAGCTGTGTAGACCCAACCATTAATCGAGCCATGGTCGAACTGCGTAGCCCTTTAGCCGAAATAAAAAATAAGTTTTGGATCTGGCCGCTCTTTTTAAATTCTTTGATTTTAATTGTTTCTAAAATCCTCCCGCGCAGCTTAGCCTTTGCTCCCAAAGATGCGACACTTTGAGGCAACGAAAGAACAAAGTTCTTAATAGATTTTAGGGAATAAATGGTGACATTCTCTCCGCTAATGAACTGACTTAATCAAATGAAAATATGTTGGAATAGAAGAACGGTAATGACGACTAATTATCACGCTGAGATATGGGGATCAGACGAGGACGGTTCACCAATAGTCCAGAACTGATTATGGAGGCCCACTGGGGGTTAACAATTTATACAACAGATGTGAGAGCAGCCAGCGTCAGTTCCGAATAATACAGTGATTCATATTTCTTAAAAGACCTCTAAATATGAAATTTATGCTGGCTTATGTGGAAAACATTTGTGGATGAATATGTAGAAGTTGCCGAAGGATGTCAAAACAAAAAAATATCCCAAAGCTGAGCCCCAGCATTCCCTTGAGTCTTGCACAGTTGTACCGGCTCCTCTCCGGTACTGAAATCGCCTATTCTGATTTCACAGCACACTGTGAGCTTCTCACAATGTGCGTTGGAAGCTGCACAAAGTCATACAGAGTCCACTTAATTTCCTGGCTGGAGGACATCCAGCGTCCTTTTTCGCACATCACATATATGTGAAACTTTCAGTTCTAAAATATGGCCACTACCACCAGAGGAAAAAGAGGTTCTGCCATGATGCCACCAGACTGGTTGGAAGACTGTAAGATATAGGTTTGATTAAGGTTTTTTAGATATAAAAATCTGGGGGAGGCTTCAGGGTGTTGGGGGAGCCGGGTGGCTGGGTTGAAATGGCCACAGTTCCACATTAGGCCTTGCTTTATAATGTTTTTTGGCCTTCAATGGCTTAAGGCAGAATGGGTCCCCTTGAAAACGACTGTACATGCTTTTACCACTTGCATGATTTTCCTGCTTTACTGGGGATGATGTAGGTTGTAGCTGGGCCCCCTTGCACATCCAGCATCATTTTTCGCTGTTGGAGTAATTTAAAGTTGAACTCCCGTACCTTTTCTTTTTTTTTTAAATTCCCCCCTTCCCCCTTCTGTATACTGTATAATACATACTGACAACTTCTACTTACCCTTTCTATGCTCCAGAGCTGCCCCTGACTTTCTTCTTTCACTGCTGGTCCTCCTCAGGGCATCATGCCCATTTCCTGTGAGTCCAGTCTGTCTTTAACATGCCCCCCCCCCAGGTTGGCCTCATCATGTCCGTTTTGGAGGTTAGGTACTCTAGGCACTCACACATCATTACATGTGAAACTTTCAGTTCTAAAAAAGGGCCACTACCACCAGAGGAAAAAAAAAGTTCTGCCATGATGCCACCAGACTGGTTGGAAGACTGTAAGAAATAGGTCTGATTAAGGTTTTTTTTATATATATATATATATAAAAATCTGGGGGAGGCTTCCGGGTGTGGGGGGAGCCGGGTGGCTTTGGTTGAAATGGCCACAGTGCCACATTAGGTCTTGCTTTATAAGGTTTTTTTGGCCTTCAATGGCTTAAGGCAGAATGGGTCCCTTTGAAAATTACTGTACATGCTTTGACCACTTGCGTGATTTTCCTGCTTTACTGAGGATGATGTAGGTTGTAGCTGGGCCCCCTTGGACATTGAACACCTTAGGATCCTGCCTTGGTTGCCTTCTAGATCAGGGGTAGGCAACCTGGGGCCCTCCAGTAGTTGCAGAACTACAACTCCCATCATGCCTCTGGGAGTAATTGTAACTGCCTGCCTTGCAATGCCTCACGGGAAATGTAGTTCCACAACAGCTGGAGGGCTACTGGTTGCCTACCACTGTTCTACTGTAGGTTATCTGGCTCTGACTGCAAGTTTTTTTTTTTTTTTTTTTTCATGGATGTGGGTTTTTTCAGCATTCAGAATTGTATACTTTCATAACTGTAATTTGTTTAAATGTTCTCACCCCCAAGATCAAAAAAGCTGGGTAAAAATAAGAAATCCAGGATGAGCCATTTAGCAGATATATTCTTTGAAAGAGAAAAAGCGACAACATCCATGGGAGAGGTGACGGTGAATTGGAGAATCGGTCTCCGCAGACTCCGCGGCTCAGTAGGTGGTTCCTCTTTCTTTGACATAATGAGATTGTATTGTTGGAGTCACAGCTGCGTAAACCCTTGGCGGAGTAATTATCCTCTTTGGAGTGTTAAACGTTTAATGTTTCAGTGGCTGTGTATTATTGCTGATAATGGGCAGCCATTGACTGACAGCAAATCCCTTTGTGGATCCTTCAATACTCTTTCAGTCAGGTTGGCTTTGGTCTAGCAATCTATGTTTAACCTACCGGCAGGGGAGAAAAGCTTGCTAGATGTTGGTGCACTCTGTCATTGCCTCGCATGTTTGGAGACAGAGGTTGCAGAAGATGTAGATGTGACCTTCCCTCTGCTTACATGGGGTCCATAGAGTTTCCCTGTCCAAATCCTTAAGCCTGGTTCACACCTAATGACTTTTGTAGTGCGTTTTCGGTTTTGCAGAAATACACTACAGTCCATTTAACATGGTTTCCTATGGGTCACGTTCACATCTATGCATTTTATGGAAAGGGCCAGGGACCGGCAGGTTGTGTTTTTGGTCTCATAGACTTCAATGGATCAAAAAAGTGTATTGAAAAGGCAAAATACACCTGGAATATGCATCAACTGCAACCTGCATAGGTGTGAACCAGGCCTTAATCAGTTGGTTGGATGAAGGAAGATCTATTAGATTGATTTAATATTATGTGTCTTTCCCTTTAAAATTGGTCAACAGGATTACCTGGCCTCCTCTGTGTCTAAATGTCCTCCTTGTTTTGCCCATGTCCCTCTAGCTAATTGCCTTAGTTATAAAAAATTTAGAAAAGGACCAAATACATAAATCTGTAGAAATAGGATTCGCATGGTTATAAGTTTCCTCTCTTCTAGAGTGCCCAGTGAGAAGAGTCTTCTTCGCATGCCCATGCTGCTACATTCTGATTTGGACACCTCCTATTTGATCATGCTAATCTGCCGCTAACATAGCCTTCCACTCAATGATCATCCTCCCGGTATAGATTGATCTATCCAGGAGTAGGGATGGGTGAATGGTTCGGCCCAAGCCTAAGTTCGGGTCGAACTTTGGTTGTTCGGATGTTCTAGCGAACACTGAACAACATGCGGTGTTCTGGGGCAAATTCGAAAGCTGCCGGAACACCGTTAAAGTATATGGGACATTAACATGAAAAATCGAAAGTGTTCATTTTAAAGGCTTATATGCACGTTATTGTCAATGAAATTTTTTTTTTTTTAAAAACAGACTTTTTTTCGGGACCAGTGATTTTAATAATGCTTAAAGTGAAACAATAAAAGTGAAATATTCCTTTAAATTTCGTACCTGGGGGGTGTCTATAGTATGCCTGTAAAGTGGCGCATTTTTCCCGTGTTTAGAACAGTCCCTGCACAAAATGACATTTCTAAAGGAAAAAAAGTCATTTAAAAGTAATAGCGGCTATAGTGAATTGTCGGGTCTCGGCAATACAGATAAAAGTCATTGAAAAAAACAGCATGGGATCCCTCCAGTCCATTACCAGGCCCTTTGGGTCTGTTATGAATATTAAGGGGAACCCCGAACCAAAAGTTTAAAAAAAAAATGCGTGGGGTCCCCCCAAATTCCATACCAGGCCCTTCAGGTCTGGTATGGATATTAAGGGGAACCCTGCGCTAAAATAAAAAAAATGGCATGGGGCTCCCCCAAAAATCCATATCAGACTCTTATCCGAGCACACATCCTTGCAGGCTGCAGGAAAAGAGGGGGGATGAGAGAGCGCCCCCCTCCTGAACCGTACCAGGCCACATGCCCTTAACATGGGGCGGGTGGGCCTCATCCCCACAACCCTTGCCCGGTGGTTGCGGTGGTCTGCGGGTGGGGGGCTTATTGGAATCTGGAAGCCCCCTTTAACAAGGGGACCCCCAGATCCCAGCCCCCCCTGTTTGAAATGGTAATGGGTATATTGTACCCCTACCATTTCACAAAAAAAGTGTACATTTTTTTAAAAACCACAAGACACAATTTGGGACAAGTCCTTTAATAAAAAATTTAAAAAAAAAAATGTCCCAAGAAGTCATTCATCTTTTTCTCTCGGTCCACCGACGGACCGAAATAAAAACCCCACAGGTCGCCACCGATCCGCCTCCATGGGAGGCACCCGCTGTAATGACGAGTCCTTGCAGGTGACAGTTCTTTTATAACTGAGGGCGGGGGTCACCAAATGACGCATGGGACTTCCCAATGGCTTTCCCTGGGTGACAGAGGGGGGCGGGCCACCGGTTATGTAAATGGTGGCCCCGCCCCCTCTGACGGCACAGGGAAGCCATTGGGAAGTCCACTGCATCAAATGGGGCGGGGTCACCCGGGCACATCATCGTGTGGCACCACCCTCAGTTATAAAAGAACTGTCACCTGCGAGGACGCGTCAGACAGTGGGAGCCTCCCATGGAAGCGGATCGGTGGCGGCCTGCGGGGGTTTTTTTGGGGGGGTTTCGGTACGTTGGTGGAGCGAGAGAAGAAGATGAATGGACTTCGTGGGACATTTTCATTTTTTTTATTTTTTAATAAAGGACTTGTCCCAAAGTGTGTCTTGTGGTTTTTTAAAAACTTGACACTTTTTTTGTGAAATGGTATGGGTACAATGTACCCGTTACCATTTCAAACAGGGAGGGCCGGGATCTGGGGGTCCCCTTGTTACAGGGGGCTTCCAGATTCTGATAAGCCCCCCCGTCTGCAGATCCCCACAACCACCAGGCAAGGGTTGTGGGGATGAGGCCCTTGTCCTCATCAACATGGGGACAAGGTGCTTTGGGGGGGGCTACCCCAAAGCACCCTCCCCATGTTGGGGGCATGTGGCCTGGTATGGTTCAGGAGAGGGGGTGCTCTCTCGCCCCCCTCTTTTACTGCAGCCTGCCAGGTTGCATGCTTAGATAAGGGTCTGGTATGGGTTTTTGGGGGACCCCCTTGCCATTTTTTTAAAATTTTGGTGCGTGGTTCCCCTTAAAATCCATACCAGACCTGAAGGGTCTGGTATGGATTTTGAGGGGGACCCATACACCATTTTTTTTTTTACATTTTGTGTGGGGTTCCCCTTAATATCCATACCAGACCTGAAGGGCCTGGTATGGAATTTGGGGGGACCCCCACGCATTTTTTTTAATATTGGTTCGGGGTTCCCCTTAATATTCATACCAGACCCAAAGTGCCTGGTAATGACTTTTATCTGTATTGCCGAAACCCGACAATTCACTATAGCTGATATTACTTTTAAATGACTTTTTTTCCTTTAGAAATGTCATTTTGTGCAGGGATTGTTCTAAACATGGGAAAATGCGCCACAAGGCATACTATAGACACCCCCCAGGTATGAAATTTAAAGGAATATTTCATTTTTATCATTTCACTTTAAGCATTATTAAAATCACTGCTCCCGAACAAATGGCCATTTCTAAAAAACATTTTTTCATTGATACATGTCCCCTGGGGCAGGACCCGGGTCCCCAAACACTTTTTATGACAATAACTTGCATATTAACTCTTAAAATTAGCACTTTTGATTTTTCACGTTCATGTCTCATAGACTTTATCGGTGTTCGCGTGTTCGAACAAATTTTTTGCCTGTTCGCATGTTCTGCTGCGAACCGAACTGGGGGGTGTTCGGCCCATCCCTATCCAGGAGTCCTACAAACATTCTGACAAGTGCTAAAGCCATGATGAAGAGGGATTGTTTTTGGCCCCTGAAACACATTGGCTGACCTTTTACTTTTTCCTGTTGCCAATTTCAAATTTAATATAAAACTTTTAAACCCCAAGAATGTCTGTTTGGGGGTCCCTTCTTGCTCAATTACACACATACTTCTCAATAGGGGAGATCCCCACCCGCTTTGTGACCAAACTTAAGCCATCGGTCTTTATTAGGAATTGTCTTATTCGTTGGAGATACATGTCCAGCACCTGTCTTCCTTAGGATTTCTGACCTCACGGTAGATGGGATACTCACAGGGTCCTGAAAATTTCAGTGGTGCTTTCATAATGTCACAATCGGGGTCAATAACAATACTGGTCAGTGAGACTGCAGTGGGAGATCACTGGTCTTCTTTCTTAGAAGAGTCTCCGTGTAGGGTCATGTGACACCAGACTCAGGTGCAATCAAATTGGTGTTAAAGTCTTTTTTTTTTTTTAAATAGTAAATGGCTGAGAGTGTCGTGGGTTTAAAAATTGCCCAGAGATAAAAATTTAATTGAAGATTAGTCCATGTGGATGATATTTGGGCTTTGGGTTTGTGTTTGTGTTGGTGGCATCAGGTTGACATCAGTTTGATGCCATCAACCGCTGGTCTCCCAAACCAGCGGCTGAAAGGCACTATGTTGCAGAGCGCGCAAGCCATCATAAAGGAGGTGATGCTGGGCTCTCCAAAAAATGTTGGATGCTATACCAAAATAAAACTTTATTCTGAATTTGAACCTTTTGGTGTGGTGCTTCAATCTCCATATTAGAGTTTTGCCTACACAACCCAGGGTTACTGTGGTAACCCCTAGGTTTGCAAAGCCTCCTTAGCTACCATCAGGTCACCCACTCTAGGTTCCAGAACCATCTACTCACCCCCAGATGACACCAGTTTGAGACAATTCTGTGATTATATAAAAAAATCTTTGACAGGTGCATTTGAGCTGCAGTTAACCTCCTTCTAGCAGATTTTGCATCATCATAAACTTGTATAGGAATGTGAAACCAGTTTGAAGTGAACAAAAGCCCACTGACACAGGCCCCTTGACTTGGAGTACAGGGATATGTCAATGTAAGAGAGCTCATGTATAGTACAACCATCTTCCAGAGCTCTAAAAGGACTTTTTAAAGGCATTCATTGAATGATTTCGAGTCTTCATTTTTTTATATTTTCTACCCAACGTTCCTTTTCCCGGGTCACTCATTTATAAATCAGAACTTTACAACCACGGGCAATCCAGCTGTTGAAGTGTTTTACAGGCTGTAACGTGCAGAGCATCATGGGAGTTGTAGTTCAGTAACAGCTGGAGCACCAACTGGCTGATAGAGCACGGCGGAGGTGATGTGCAGCTGCATTGCCCAAGGTTGCCCGCTGTGTAACAGAACAACCGTTTTACAAGTCTTCGGTGGGCAAACCTCTTGCCGTTGTCATTTCAAGAGAGAGGAGAGCTTGTTTTTCATCCAGCAGTCACTTTCTCTTCATTAATAAACTTTACAGTTGGCTCTTTGAAGATGGAATAGATTTGCAGTCATCTTTATGTATTAATTATTGATAAATGAGGCTTTGAGAGGCTGGTGATGAAATTGGGGGGTGATTAAACCCAGACAGGCTCTAATTTTATGTCTCACACCGTAACGGAGAAGGCATTCGGCTTAATAAAAGTGCTTTTTCATCGGAGATTAAATTGGAAGTCGGAGCAGGGAATTAGCACTGCTACTGTATATGCAATTTGAAGGAGAGTTGATTGGACGGGAGCTGGAGCGGCAGATTAAAGATTGCATGAAATGCGACATTTCATGCAATAAACATTTTTACTGTTGACCGTTGTACGGAAAATTGGTTGTTTATCGTCCCATTAGTTAATTTATTTCTGAAGCTTCGCCAAGCAGATCCGCGTGGAGCAATGAGAAGTTATATGAAGGTTACATTTTGGAAAAAAAAAAAAAAGCAGATGTACTTGGTCTTGATACGGCTGGCAGAGTGGCGAACCCATAATTACGGGTGCACACTGAGCAATTGCACAGGTTCTATGGCTGATGGAGATAAGTGAAATAAATGGCTGGGTTCACGGCGAGCAAGTACTGTACCTAGTCTGAACGTCAACTGATTTGCCATACCCTTCCCATTTTATTAGCTGTTTAAAGGTGAACTATAATGGTTTGTGGTCCAATGTACAGTATTTTATTTAATTTTTAAGCTCAATACTGGCTTATTTGAATGGCTTGCCCCACTGACTACCCTCCCCCCATCCCCCTTTCTGTAACCCCCATTTTATTTTTATTATTTCTTTATGTATACTCTATGTATGCTAGGTAAAATTTATGAATATGTTTTTCTGAGGTTATGATCGAGTCACATGACATCCCCAATTTATTTTCCTCTTTTTCTTCTTTCTGCAGAGGGGGGCTCTGCATGCTGCAGAAAACACAATCGTGTTGTGACTAGCATTCTCCTGCAGCCTGATCAAGTCTACCTCCTGTCCACACGCAGGGTCGGGACAAGGGGTGGGCAGGAGGGGTAGCTGCCATAGGCACAGACGAACAAGGGGGCTAAGAATAGGCGCAGGGTGGTATACCCCTTTTAAGGCATGTATTACCAGTGGGGGAGGGGGGTGCAATGCTGGATCTTTGCCCTGGGTGCTGGGTGAGCCTATCCCTGTACTGTCCACTTGCACCCCCAATAATGGCTTCATGTCATTTCATAGGGGGGTTTGGGCCAACATAGTTTCATAGTTGGTAAAGTTGAATAAAGACACCAGTCCATCCAGTTCAACCTATATAGGTGTGTATATGTGTGTGTGTTTATGTGTTTATGTCAATATCATTTCCCATATCCCTGTATATTGCATTCACTAAGATGCCCATCTAATGCCCCGTACACACGATCGGAATTTCCGTCAGAAAAACCTTGGATGGTTTTTCCGACGGAATTCTGCTCAAGCTTGCCTTGCATACACACGGTCACACAAATGTTCCCTGAACTTTCAACTGACAAGAACGGGGTGAGGTACAACACTACGACGAGCCGAGAAAATAAAGTACAATGCTTCCGAGCATGCGTCAAATTGTTTCCGAGCATGCGTAGGAATTTTGCGCGTCTGAATTGCTCCAGACGGTTGGAATTTCCGATAGGAACTTTTTCAGTTGGAAAAATAGAGAACCTGCTCTCAATCTTTTGCTGGCGGAAATTTCGACAGCAAAAGTCCGATGGAGCATACACACGGTCATAATTTCCGACCAAAAGCTCACAACGGACTTTTGCTGGTGGAATTTCCGATCGTGTGTACGGGGCATAAGAGTTTTTAGAAGCACCACCACTTGTGAAAGGGAGTTCTATATCCTTACCACTCTGACAGTAAAGAACCCCCTAGGCAGTTTAAGGTTGAACAGCTTCTCTTACAATTTCAATGAGTGGCCATGTCTCTTCTTAAAGCGGAGTTCCATCCTGAAAAAAGTTTTTTTTTAAAAGTCAGCAGCTACAAACACTGTAACTGCTGACTTTTAATAAGGACACTTACCTCTCCAGGGAGCCTGCAATATTGGCCCCCCGAGGCTGATCCGTCCATTGGATCAGGTGCAGGCGCCGCCATAATAGCTAAGGGAAACCGGCAGTGGAGCCTTCAGGCTTCAGGTGCTTTCTGAATGGCCCCATCGTCTTCTGGGACACACACAGGACCCAGAAGGCATCGGGAGGAAGGAGGAAGGAGGAGGGGCAGAGCCAGAAGAGGACATGAAGTACCTCGCTACGGCGAGGCTGGGATGGAAGTTCACCTGTTTACCACTAAGGTAAGGGAAAGTGGTCTTTTTTCTTTAAGAAAAAGTTCAAAAGTTGGGTGGAACTCTGATTTAAGCTCACTGAAACTAAATAGTTTCCTCCCTATGCTGGAATCATAATAGAGGTATTTGTATATCGCTATCATATCTCCTTTCCTGGGAGAATAAGTTTAGTGTTTGTAGTCATTCCTTGTAACTGAGGTCCTCCAGTCCCCTTCTTAGCAAGGTTGGTTTGATCAGATGCTTTCACAAGCCGGTAATGACTTGTTTACATCTGAGCAAAACCAGAAGTGACCAAATCCTCATCACTTCCAGTTTCTTAGAGCATAGAGATGACGGAGGAGTTTACGGTCCTTGGTCATCTCTATGGTAAGCTGGTGGTAAGTTGATATGGCAGAGCTCAGGAAGGCAGCGGGAGAGGGATAAGAGCCCGGCAAGGCAGCGGAAGGGCCCCTTCCGCCGCATGTAAAAGCGATTTAGTGGCTATTTAGCTGCTAAGATCGATTTTACATTAAAGAGCATTGCCAGCAGAAAAGGAGAGGCCCCAGGTCATGACTGCAGCTGCAGCCAACAGCCCTGGTATAAACAGTTCAACCCAAGAATGTACGGGTATGGCCTATCGGCAAAAAGTGGATAACAAAGCTGTCAGTGACCTGAAGAACATATACAGGTGCATCTCAAAAAATGTGAATATCATCATCAAAAAGTTATTTAATTTCAGTAATTAAATTTAAAAAGTAAAATTATATTTTATATAAATGCGTTACACACAGTAATACATTTTAAGCATTTCTTTTTCTTTTTTTCTTTTTTTTTTTGATGATTATGGCTTACAGCTATTGAAAACCCAAAATTCAGTATCTCACAAAATTAGAATATTACATAAGACCAAAAAAAAAAAATGTTGGCTTACTGAAAAGTATATCCATGTACAGTATAGTATATATTCAATACTTGGTCGGGGCTCCTTTTGCATGAATTACTGCATCCATGCGGCGTGGCATGGAGGTGATCAGCCTGTGGCACTGCTGAGGTGTTATGGAAGCCCAGGTTGCTTTGATAGTGGCCTTCAGCTCGTCTGCATTGTTGGGTCTGGTGTCTCTCATCTTCCTCTTGACAATACCCCACATATTCTCTGTGGGGTTTAGGTCAGGCAAGTTTGCTGGCCAATCTTGCACAGTGATACCATGATCATTAAACCAGGTATTGGTACTTTTGGCAGTGTGGGAGGTGCCAAGTCCTGCTGGAAAATGAAATCAGCATCTCCATAAAACCAGTCAGCAGAGGGAAGCATGTGGTACTCAAGAAATTCCTGGTAGAGGGCTGCACTGACTTTGGACTCGATAAAACACAGTGGACCTACACCAGCAGATGACATGGCTCCCCAAATCATCACTGACTGGGGAAACTTCACACTGGACCTCATACAATTTGGGTTCTGTGCCTCTCCACTCTTCCTCCAGACTATGGGACCTTGATTTCCAAATGAAATGCAAAATTTCCCACAGTCCGTGATGATTTGGGGAGCCGTGTCATCTGCTGGTGTTGGTCAACTGTGTTTTATCTAGTCCAAAGTCAGTGCAGCCCTCTACCGGGAAATTCTTAAGCACTCCATGCTTCCCTCTGCTGACCAGCTCTATGACCAGCTTGAGCACTTCATGTTGGCTTTAGCTTTTGCAATTTCCATTTACGCGTATGCTTACATATCCTAACGCAACTACCCTATGTGGGATCGAAGTGGTTTTCATGACTCATGGCAGATTTAATAAATCAAAGGAACAGTGTTTATGATCAGTAAGTTTTTCAGCGGGCACGCTCAAGCTTTGTCCAGCATCCTGGGAAGAGGGTGGTCCCAATTCACTTCCACACGTCTCTAAATACTAAATTGTTCAGGTAAGACTGAAGCATACCTTTATACTATCTAGAAAACTTTGATGCACTTTTGCGACACACTTACTCTTTCAACAAATCAAATTTATAAATACATTTGGTATGATAAATATTTTTGAGCGGCGGCAAATTTATCACCACTCTGGTGGAATCAGGTGGCGTAAATCCTCGCTCCGAGCCTCATATTTAATTCATGGCATAAACACACATACTTACTTATTCAACCTGACTCCATCTAGCATTACTTTCCAGTGTTCCCGTCTACTCCAGGGAGCCATCTGCACACAACCATCCACTGTAATTTTTATGGCTGATCTTTGGCGGCTGCAGACTTTGCAGCTTCTCAAAAGACATAACGGGTTTCGGTGGATTGTGATTTATTAACAGAATGAAGGAAAAACAGACTGTCTCAGAACATTTTATTTCGCTCCTTTTACTCTGCCATGGGGTCTAAAATACAAACCACATTTTACCTAGTCAGATGCGTCTCCTAGGCAATCCGTAAAACGCAATAATATGACCACAAGTTTACTGTAGGAATAACTTTTTCGATAGCTGGGCAGAAAAAAAAGAAAGTTCACTAGGGCTACTAGGAGATTTAAAGTGAACCTGTCAGCGTTTTGCAAGTAGGTCGTAAAAGTCTTTTTTGGTTGTTAACTTTTCAAGTAGAAAAAGTCCCTTTTGTATGCCCCAGTAATCCTGGTTTCAATTTGCCGCTAAGGGCTAGACTTTTCAGAGTTCGATCTAAGCCATGTCCATCCGCTATTCTCCATCCAGTAAGAGCATTTCATTGGCCAATGAGAGCCACTCAGAGGCACAGAGGGTAGTGGTTGGCCAAGCTGTAGCACCAGGGGGTGGGGATAAGCACCTACATTTAGGAAGCCAAGCCTTTACTAGGTCTTTTTTGCTAACCTGGCATTGCCATTTTGATAAAATTGGTCACTAGCAGGGCTTTTTTTCAGCGGGAACGCGGGGGAACGCAGTTCCGGTGTTCTGCCGAGAAAGTTCCCCTCGACGGATAAGGACCCCCCTGTACTGCCCAGGCGCAGCGCTTGCGCAGTACGAGCCGGCGGAAATAGCCGAATAGTTGTAAATCAGCTGTACACGGCGCCTGCAAGAGGGTCCCTGGAGGGCTCGCTTCACTCGCAACGCTTCGGGCACACCCTCGCTTCAATCGGCACTTTTTTATTCTACCTCTAGGTCCACTTGGATGGTGGGGCTTGAACCTGGACCCAGGGCGCAGTGTACAGCTGACTGAAGGTTTTCAGCTTCGGCTATTTTCGGCGGCTCCTTAGTCGTTCGTACTGTGCAAGCGCTGCGCCTGCGCAGTACAGGGGGGGTCCTTATCCGCCGAGTGGAACTTTCTCGGCAAGACCCCGGCACCTCCAACACTGAATGTATGTAATAGCATGGGGTGTGGGGTGTGCTGGAGGGTCTATTGATGTTGGCTGCTGGAGGATCTATTGTCACTGGTGGGCATCTGATTTTGTGTGAGGGTCTATTGTTGCTGATGGTGAATCTATTGTTGCTGGGGGGGTCTTATGTTGCTGGAAGGGATGTACTGTTAAGGGAGAGGTCTATTTTTACTGGCTGCTGGAGGATCTATTGATGCTGGCTGCTGGGAGATCTGTTTTTGCTGCTGGGGGGGGGGGGTCTAATGTTGCTTGTGTGGATATTTAGTTACTGATTGTGATATTTTGTTGTGGGTGGTTCACTGTTGCTGCAGGGAATCTATTGTTGTTGGGGGAGTCTATTGTTGCTGGGGGAGTCTATTGTTGTGTGGGATCTATTGCTGGGATTCTATTGTTCCTGGCGGCAGGGGATATATTTTACTGCTTTTCTTTTTATCATTAACATTTTCCATACAAATGATTTAGCACCACAAAATCATACTTGGTTCTGTATTCTCTAAAAAGGGGCAGTACTGGTAGGTGGGTAGGGGGTGGCATCAAGGGACGGTGGTCAGAGGTGGTTAGGGGGCGGAGACAAGGGGTGACTCAGACGGGGGGAGTTCCTGCACCTATTCTCCGAGAAAAAAAGCCCTGGCCACTAGGTTGACTTTATTCACAAACTAGAACCCAAGACATGAAGGGTGTCAGGGTCTAGCCTCCAGATTTATTTTTGTGAAATTCTTACCTCCTTGCTGCAGTGGTTCTTCTAGATCTGTGGTTCCATTCACATGTGCTGCTGGCTTCTGCGTTCACCTATGAGTTAGAACTCCTGTGCAAATTGGCAACGGAGCCTCAGCGGAGATAAGTGAACTGGCTCCATAGAGAACCGTTCAAAATCTCCTGTTATTGCGAATTGGAGGCAGGGAATTCGCAATAATGTGAACCCAGCCTCAGTGTGCACACTAGTGTCATCCACTCTTTCTTTTTGTGATTAACCACTTTCTTACTGGGCACTTAAACCCCCCCCTCCTGTCCAGACCAATTTTCAGCTTTCAGTGCTGATGCACTTTGAATGACAATTGCGCGGTCATGCTACACTGTACCCAAAATTTTTATCATTTTTTCCCCCACAAATAGAGCTTTCTTTTGGTGGTATTTGATCACCTATGCGGCTTTTATTTTTTGTTAAAAAAAATTTAAAAAAAACGAATTTAAAAAAAAAAATTTTTTTTTTAAATATTTTGTTATAAAATTTTGCAAACAGATAATTTTTCTTCTTCATTGATGTACGCTGATGAGGTGGCACTGATGGGCACCAATAGGTGACAGTGATGGGCACTGATAGGTGGCAATAATAGGCACTGATCGGTTACACTGATAGGTAGCACTGCTAGGAGGCACTGATTGGCACCACTGGTGGGCATTGATAGGTGGCACTCATGGGCATTGATAGGTGGCACTGGTGGGCCCTGTGGGCACTGGCAGGTGGCAATGGTGGGTGGCACTGGCAGGGGTACTGGTGGGCACAGATGAGGCATAATTCCTCTTTGGGACCAATGTCCCTTGCAGATAAGCCGGTGATCGGCTTTTTATTTCTCCTCATGCTGTCAGTGTGAGGAGAAAAATAAAACGATTACCAAGCTTTTGTTTACATCATGCGATCAGCTGTCATTGGCTGACAGCTGATCACGTGGTAAGAGGCCGGGACAGGCCCCTTACTCGGATCTGTGATCACCCGAGTCTCAGTGACTTGGTGATCAAAGCGCACGCCGCACGCGCCCTGCAGGGGGCGCGCGGGGCGCGTGCGAAGGGTAGACCATCATATGACGGCCTCCCGGAAATTCAGGTCCGCGCTGTGGCCGTTATTCGGCTATAGCGCGGACGGCAAGTGGTTGAACAGAGGGTACACATTCAACAGGTATTGGTCCCACGGAAAATGATTGTTTAAAATCTTCATTAGGTTATTCAAAATAAAACATTCAAAATTCTGAAACAATTAATTTATTTTGTGGTCACGACCAGTTACCAAATCAAGTGGCCCTCGCTCTTCAAAAGGGTGAACACACTGTTTCTAGCAGCCACTAGTCAGACCATATTTCGTTTGTTACTAGGCACATCTAGGGGTTTGCTTCAAAATTTAATAATGGAGAAAGAAAGACACTCACAGGAGTAAAGACAAAAAAGGGGGCTGCACACCCCAGGTAATGGATGAAAAAATAGTTTTTCTTTTCCTTTCTTTTGAAGTATTCTAATACATGTTTACAACCATACAGTTTTTATACATTAACCTCTGAAGAAGACCCATTGGGGTCGAAACGCGTCAGTTTATTATACGCAAGACATCTGTATTATTGTATTACTGTCGCATATGGTGTAACATATCCTATACTGCCTTTTGTTTATTGGTACTACTGTTTTTTAACACAATGTTTTTGTACTCCAGTTCATGTTCTGACCCTAATTGTCAGTATCATTAATATTTTTTGTAACAATAAAATTATTTATTATATTATCATTTTTTCAGTTTGCTAATTACAATATTACCGGCTGCTAAAAAAACAAAATTTAGGTCTTCAAAAACCAAATCCCTTTTTCCTCCTCAATTGCCCCTTTTATTGGTCCTATGCATAAGCCTATATAAATAATCCATCAGAAATCCAGGGGAAATCTTCCAATAGGGATTGTCATAGTCCAGGTCTGAACCTGTGACCTTTGTGGTATTTGGTTGTAGCTCTTCTCACTGTGCCACCTGAAATGCTAGACAGCTCCCTGCCTGATCTCTTAGGACAATCTTGCTTTGTCTCTTGTTTCTGGTGAATCTTGAACCTTTTGCTTCCCCATGATTTTCCTAATCTAAGCCATGTCTTTGCACTTCTGGTTTGCCAGATTATCGTGCTCTCTCCAGCTGATATCTTGCTCCTTGGCGGATCTGCAGCTGCCCTTATCTCCACTACCATTCGCTGTCAAACTTTTGCTTGTTCCTCATCTATGCTTCTGCTTGATCCCAACTTGCAACCACTTGTTGTCAATCTTTAGCTTGTTTACTAACTACAGTGCCTTCAAAAAGTATTCCTACCCCTTGACATTTTCCACATTTTGTCATGTTACAACCAAAAATGTAAATGTATTTTATTGAGATTTAATGTGATAGGCCAACACAAAGTGGCACATAATTGTGAAGTGGAAGGAAAATGATTAATGGTTTTCAACATTATTTGCAAATAAATATGTGAAAAGTGTGGCGTGCATTTGTATTCAGCCCCCTTTACTCTGATACCCCTATCTAAAATCTATTGACCAATTGCCTTCAGAAGTCACCTAATTAGTAACTAGAGTCCACCTGTGTGTAATTTACTCTCAACAGCTGTTCTGTGAAGCCCTCAGAGGTTTGTTAGAGAACCTTAGTGAACAAACAGCATAATGAAGGCCAAGGAACCCAACAGACAGTTCAGGGATAAAGTTGTGGAGAAGTGTAAAGCAGGGTTAAGTTATAAAAAGATATCCCAAGCTTTGAACATCTCATGGAGCTCTGTTCAATCCATCATCCAAAAATGGAAAGAATATGGGATAACTGCAAACATACCAAGACATGGCCGTCCACCTAAACTGACAGGCCGGGCAAGGAGAACATTAATCAGAGAAGCAGCCAAGAGGCCCATGGTAACTCTGAAGGAGCTGCAGAGATCCACAGCTCAGGTGAGAGAATCTGTCCACAGGACAACTATTAGTCGCGCACTCCACAAATCTGGCCTTCATGGAAGAGTGACAAGATGAAAGCCATTGTTGAAAGAAGTCCATAAGAAGTCCAGCTTTTAGTTTGCGAGAAGCCATGTGGGGGACACAGCAAACATGTAGAAGAAGGTGCTCTGGTCAGATGAGACCAAAGTTGAACTTTTTGGCCTAAAAGCAAAATGCTTTGTGTGGCTGCAAACTAACACTGCACATCACCCTGAACACACCATCCCCACCGTGAAACATGGTGGTGGCAGCATCATGTTGTGGGGATGCTTTTCTTCAGCAGGGACAGGGAAGCTGGTCAGAGTTGATGGGAAGATGGATGGAGCCAAATACAGGGAAATCCTAGAAGAAAACCTGTTAGAGTCTGCAAAAGACTTGAGACTGGGGCGGAGGTTCACCTTCCAGCAGGACAACAACCCTAAACATACAGCCAGAGCTACAATGGAATGGTTTAGATCAAAGCATATTCATGTGTTAGAATGGCCCAGTCAAAGTCCAGACCTAAATCCAATTGAGAATCTGTGGCAAGACTTAAAAATTGCTGTTCACAGACGCTCTCCATCCAATCTGACAGAGCTTGAGATTTTGTGCAAAGAAGAATGGGCAAAAATGTCCCTCTCTAGATGTGCAAAGCTGGTAGAGACATCCCCAAAAAGACTTGCAGCTGTAATTGCATTGAAAGGTGGTTCTACAAAGTATTGACTCCGGGGGGCTGAATACAAATGCACGCCACACTTGTCACATACTTATTTGTAAAAAAAAGTTGAAAACCATTTATCATTTTCCTTCCATTTCACAACTATTTACCACTTTGTGTTGGTCTATCACATAAAACCCCAATAAAATACATTTACATTTTCAGTTGTAAAATAACAAAATGTGGAAAATGTCAAGGGGTATGAATACTTTTAGAGGCACTGTATGCTTCTGCTTGTGCTATACCTGCTATTGGACCCCAGCTTGCTCACCTCCCGATGGGTTGACCCTGAAGATCATGACCTGATATTAACATGCAGCAAAACCCATCTCAACCCTCAGGAGCTCTGGTGAATACCAGTAAGTGCTTATACCCCACACCTTGGGTAAGCCAATGTCATCTGCCTAAGTGACCTGCTTGCATACTTTTCCAGCTTGTTGGTTGGGAGCCTCTCTACTGCTATAGCTACTGATCTCCAAGACTGACCCCTGACCGTGACATCTTTAGTCAATATTGTGCTGCTTACTGTTCTCCTTGCTGGAGAGAAAGCTGTACCTGAGGACATGCAGTAGAATGATCTCCCTGCTTCTCTTTTATTCTGTGTATCTGTTCTCCCTCCACCTCTCTTGCTGTTTCTTCATCATTTCCCCCACCAGTCATAAGAGAGGTAGCACTGAGATGAGGAAGCAAAGCCCTGCCTCTTTCAAGGTGACCGTCTCCATACAGACACACAATGCAGAACAAGGCATGGTAAGTCCTCAATAGGAAAAAGAGCTGCAGTGAGGCCACTAGCAATACTGGTGGACCTTTTTAGGGAACATCTTCCATTGTTTAGTTCTTCATTAAGTCTACATTAATTTCTGAGATATTTATCGTACAGTTTTTATTTGTTACATTTGAAGAACTAACTCTCTTTCCAACTTTTCATTATTGTTCACTGTGTCCTTCTGGGCCTGTCCATTTATTGAGTTTCTTTTGGTGACATCTTTGCTACCACTCGTTACTGATGTTTGCCTTGTTCCTCGACTACACTTCTGCTTGACACCAACCTGTAACCACTTGTTATCGACCTTCGGCTTGTTTAATGACTACGCGTCTGCTTAATCCCTACCTGCTACATCTGCTACTGGACCACGGCTTGCTTAACTCCTGGTGGGGTGATCCTGAGGACTGCCACCTGGTACTAACACGCAGCAAAACCCATCTCCACCATGAGGAGCTCTGGTGATTATTGCTTAGACCCCCACACCTCGGGTAAGCCTGCGTCATCTGCCAGGATGACCTGCTTGTGTACTCACCCTGCTGGCCGGTGGGAGCCTCTTTACTGCTATAGCTACTGGTCTCTGAGCCTGATTCCTGACTTCCCTGCTTTCTAAAAGGGGACTTCACTCACTTTGAAGAAATGTCTTCTCACTTTTTGTTGTTTTTACAAGAATGCAAGTGAAGCAAAAAGGTTTTTGATAAGGGAAATTTAGCAATAGTTGCTAAGTTTGCCACCCAGGAAGAAAGTGAAGCAAAAAGCTTTGTTCCAAGGGCAATATAGCAATTTTTGCCAATTTTGGCACACAGGATGAAATACAAAAAGTTCTCCTGACCCTCCTAAGCAGCCTTTCTCAACCTTTTCAACGCAGAGGAACCCTTGAAATAGTTCTCCAGTCTCGGGGGAACCCCTGCTAAAAATTCGAAATCTACAATTCATGATGCAATAGTGTGATGGTCAGTGGGAAGAATGGTCCTTACACTTGTGGTCATTGGGAAGAATGACCTCCTTACAGATAGCTCATTGGCGTCAGTGGGAACTTATCTGAGAGGCAGAAATTGCCCAATGCTGAAGGAACCCCTAGCAACCTTTGGAGGAACCCTGGTTGAGAATCACTGCTCCAAAGGGTCAATTCCCTGGATCACACTCAGTGAAGATCTTCTTGAACAAAAATTAAAGTCCATTTACGGTCACATCTACTGTATAAGTCCTCTTTGGCATATTTTGTTAAGGTCTCCATAAAAAAAGCTTCCCGCTTAAACCTAACCTCCTAGTGAGATTAGACGAGAGGTTAATTACTGCGCAAGGGAAGAAAATTGACTCCTCCATTGTCTGCAATTCTCTACATTCCCTAAATCCTCAGACTCCATTTACGCTTTAGCGCGAAAGAACGAGACGGCACACGAATACGCCATTAAACACCGTTTGTTCATTCATTTCAACAGATATTGTTTAGCCTCAATTATGCCGCATTCTCCTTTAATCCTTTTTTCATTAGGAGTCAAACAGGACTTTGGAAAGCCGGTGAGATGGCTTCTCTGGCTGCGGCTGACACGCCGACGCCGTTATACTGCTGTTGTTTCTTTAATTTAGCGAAAAAGACAATTACGCTCGCAACATGATTCAGCATGCAGTCCGGATGAGGAGAAGACACAATGGAAGGTCAATGTGTACAAGGTCCCTTCAGACGGCACAGCTCGCTCATGCCTAGAGGTACAGAATAAAAATATGACCGCCAATGAAATTAACTACCTGCCTGACATTAACACAGAGCGACGGCGAGGTGGACTTTGCAGTGGGAACGCTGTAATTTTCGCCTTTGCATTGTTGAGTTATAAATAAACGCGTCTTAGTGTTTTTCAAACCTTCAATCTGGTGTTCCAAATTGGAAGAACAAAGTTTTAGAGAATGTTTTTACTTTTCTTTTTTTTTTTAAG
The DNA here is from genome assembly GCA_037952835.1 of Lithobates septentrionalis. Taxonomy (NCBI): domain Eukaryota; kingdom Metazoa; phylum Chordata; class Amphibia; order Anura; family Ranidae; genus Lithobates; species Lithobates septentrionalis. The sequence continues at coordinate 118,639 of JBBDGP010004285.1, forward strand.
GCCAATTAAACTTTCAGCTTCAATCCACTAAATGCCTTCTGGTTGCATCGAACCAAAAAGGAGTGTGAAGTCCTACAGTTGGTTGGTTTTCTTCAGAAAGCATTTACAGCCGGAGTAGCAAAATCAGCATGCTGCTCAGAAGGATCTTTGCTCTTCTTTGTGTGGAAGCAGGGGTCTCTAAGTGGTCCACCATGTTCCACACTTCCTGACTGGTGAGTAGGGATAAGCTTCGTGTTCGAGTCGAACCCATGTTTGACTCGAACATCGGCTGTTCGGTCGTTCGCCGAATTGCAAACGATATGGGCCGTTCGCGCCAAATTTGTGTGGCGCGTCACGGCCCATAATTCACTGCGGCATCGCAGTGCATTGCTTGCTGATGATTGGCCAAGCATGCACTATGACCCGCATGCTTGGCCAATCACAGCGCCGCCTGAACAGAGAGCCGTAATTGGCCAAAGCCAAGGAGGCTTTGGCCAATTATGGCTCAGGGGATTTAGTACACGCCCCACACTATATAAGGCCGTCTGCACGGCGGCCCTGTGCAGTGTGTTCCGGTGTGCTGAGAGATAGAGAGAGAGAGAGACAGTGTCATTTGATTTGAGTTAGCTAGATTAGGCAGGACAGTCAGTCAGTTAGCTGCACTTAAAGTGTATTGTGTATATATATGCATCCCAGGTGTTGCATATATATATATACACTGTATTCAGTTTAGCTAGATCCGTTCCTGTTATCTTCTAGACTATTTACATTTAGTGCAGTGCGTCCTGCTCACAGTGTTCAGCTAGATCCGTTCCTGTTATCTTCCTACTGACAGGCAGGCTTGTCTTGTTACAGTATATAAAACTACCTGAAGAAAATTACTGGTGTTCTTTTGATCCTATTAGTACCACGGTCAGGCAGCTAGACTATTTACATTTAGTGCAGTGCGTCCTGCTCACAGTGTTCAGCTAGATCCGTTCCTGTTATCTTCCTACTGACAGGCAGGCTTGTCTTGTTACAGTATTTACAGCTACCTAAAGAAAATTACTGGTGTTCTTTTGATCCTATTAGTACCACGGTCAGGCAGCTAGACTATTTACATTTAGTGCAGTGCGTCCTGCTCACAGTGTTCAGCTAGATCCGTTCCTGTTATCTTCCTACTGACAGGCAGGCTTGTCTTGTTACAGTATATAAAGCTACCTGAAGAAAATTACTGGTGTTCTTTTGATCCTATTAGTACCACGGTCAGGCAGCTAGACTATTTACATTTAGCGCAGTGTGTCCTGCTCACAGTGTTCAGCTAGATCCGTTCCTGTTATCTTCCTACTGACAGGCAGGCTTGTCTTGTTACAGTATATAAAGCTACCTGAAGAAAATTACTGGTGTTCTTTTGATCCTATTAGTACCACGGTCAGACAGCTAGACTATTTACATTTAGTGCAGTGCGTCCTGCTCACAGTGTTCAGCTATATCCGTTCCTGTTATCTTCCTACTGACAGGCAGGCTTGTATTGTTACAGTATATAAAGCTACCTGAAGAAAATTACTGGTGTTCTTTTGATCCTATTAGTACCACAGTCAGGCAGCAAGACTATTTACATTTAGTGCAGTGCGTCCTGCTCACAGTGTTCAGCTAAACCTACAAGTTAGTGGGGTGCGTCCACCTCACAGTGTTCAGCTAAAGCTACCTGTAGAAGGTTGGTGGTGTTCTCATACTACAGGCAGGCAGTTGATTTTGCTAGCTGCAGTATCAGTACACACATATATATATATATATATATATATATATATATATATATATATATATATATATATATATATATATATATATATATCCCAGCTTAGTGCAGCTACAGGCCATTAGTATGTCTGGAAGGCCAAGAAGGAGAGGCAGACAGTCACAAGCCAATAAGAGAGGGCAAGCAGGCTCTGTGTCTAGTGCTGGTCGTGGAGACGGTGCATCCTCATCAGCACGTGGCCATGGGACACGCTTGGCCTTTTTTTCGGCAGCTGGCCGTGTTGAGCCGCAACATGCGGAAGACTTGGTCGAGTGGATGACCAAGCCGTCCTCATCATCCTCATCCTCTCTCACCCATGCCCAGGGTGCTTTGTCTGGCAAAGCAGCGGCCTCTTCCCTCGGCTCAATGTCATCAGTGACTCCTTCCCTAGCTCCACCATGTCCTCCTGAGGAGTCCCTCGAACTGTTTGACCACAGTGTTGGGTACATGCTCCAGGAGGATGCCCAGCGTTTGGAAGGCTCTGATGATGATACTGAGCTCGATGAAGGCAGTAACATGAGCACGGACAGAGGGGGTGCCCAAGAAGGACAGCAATCTGGCAGTCATGCTCCCCCTGCTGCAGCATACTGCCAGGTTTGCTCCAGTGATGAGGAGGGAGGGGATGATGAGGTCACTGACTCAACGTGGGTGCCTGATAGGAGAGAGGAGGAGGAGGAGGAGGAGGAGGCGGCACATCACCAATGAGGCAGGATGCCCTCCAGGGGCCAGCCTAAGGGCAGCACATTGACTGCATCACACCCCAAAGCTCCACATGTGCAGGGCGCTCCAGTCTCTGCGCGTTATTCAAAAAGTTCTTTGGTGTGGGCCTTTTTTGAGACGAGTGCATCAGATCGCACCGCTGCTATTTGCAACATATGTCTCAAGCATATCTCAGGTGGCCAAAACATCTCCCGCTTGGGTACCACATGCTTGACCAGACATATGTTGACCTGCCATGCAGTTTGTTGGCAAGCGTATCTAAAAGACCCACACCAAAGAACAAATAGGACCTCTCCTTGCTCCTCATCAGCTGAGATTTCCAACCCCACTAGACCTTCAGTCCTCTCTGAGACCTGCACTGAGAGGAATGAAGGTGTAGAATTAGGTGTGTCACAGCCAAGTACTTGTGGGCAATCTGCTTTTGGTACACCGACGTCAGATTGTACCAGGCAAATTTCCCTGCCCCAGCTGCTGCACCGCCGAAAGAAGTTTGCTCCCAGCCATCCACATGCCCAGCGGTTGAATGCTAGCTTGGCAAAATTGCTAGCACTTCAACTGCTGCCTTTTCAGTTGGTAGACTCTGCCCCCTTCCGTGAGTTTGTGGAATGTGCGGTTCCTCAGTGGCAGGTACCCAAACGCCACTTTTTCTCACGGAAGGCGATTCCGGCTCTCTACCGGCATGTGGAAGGCAATGTCCATGCCTCGCTGGACAGGGCGGTCAGCGGTAAGGTGCATATTACCGCTGACTCATGGTCCAGCAGGCATGGACAGGGACGTTACCTAAGTTTCACGGCGCATTGGGTGACACTGCTGGCAGCTGGGAAGGATGCAGGACAAGGTGCAGTAGTGTTGGAGGTTGTTCCGCCACCACGCCTCCAAAATGCTGATTGTGACACACCTCTCTCCTCCACCCCCTCCTCTTCTTCTTCCTCCATGGCCTCTTCCTCGGAACCAGCGGTGCTCCGTAGGCGTTCAAGGGGCTACGCAAGTACGCAGGCCAAAAGATGCCATGCGGTGCTTGAGCTGGTGTGCTTGGGGGACAGGAGCCACACTGGGGCAGAGGTTCTGTCAGCTCTGCAGGGGCAGGTTCAGAGGTGGTTGACACCACGCCAACTTAAGGCAGGAATGGTGGTTTGCGACAATGGCACCAACCTCCTCTCTGCCCTCCGACAGGGACAAATGACCCATGTGCCCTGTTTGGCTCACGTCCTTAACTTGGTGGTGCAGCGGTTCTTGGGCAGGTACCTGGGCTTACAGGATGTCCTGAGGCAGGCCAGGAAAGTCTGCGTGCATTTCCGCCGGTCATATAATGCCAGTGCTCGGCTGACGGACCTCCAAAAGGAGTTTAACCTGCCCAAGAACCGCCTAATCTGTGACATGCCCACCAGGTGGAACTCAACGTTGGCCATGCTGCAGCGGCTGCACACGCAGCAGAGGGCCATCAATGAGTACCTGTGCGACTATGGCACCAGGACAGGGTCAGGGGAGCGTGGGATTTTTTCCCCACGCCAGTGGGCCATGATCAGGGATGCATGCACTGTCCTGTCACCATTTGAGGAGGCCACGAGGATGGTGAGCAGTGACAGTGCATGCATCAGTGACACTGTCCCCCTTGTCCACCTGTTGGAACACAGGCTGCGTGGAATAATGGACAGGGCACTTGAGGCAGAACAGAGGCAGGAAGAGGAGGACTTCCTTAGCTCTCAAGGCCCCCTTTATCCAGACAGTGTTCCTGCGTGCCCGCCGATCACACAGGAAGAGGACGAGGAGGAGGAGGAGGAGGAGGAAGATTGTGTCAGTATGGAGGTGGAGCCTGGCACTCAGCATCAGCAGCAGTCTTTAAGGGATCAGTCCCAAGAAACACATGGACTTGTACGTGGCTGAGAGGAGGTGGCTGCGGACCATGTCGTCCTTAGTGACCCAGAGGACTCCGGACCGAATGCCTCAGCAAACCTACGCTGCATGGCCTCCCTGATCCTGCAAAGCCTGCGTAAGGATCCTCGTATTCGTGGTATCAAGGAGAAGGACCAATACTGGCTGGCAACCCTCCTTGATCCACGTTACAAGGGTAAGGTTGCGGACCTTATCTTGCCATCGCAGAGGGAGCAGAGGATGAAATATCTTCAGGAGGCCTTGCAGAAAGGTCTGTGCAACGCGTTCCCAGAGACTGGGAGGTTACAAACTCCTGTTTCTGGACAACGTGTTGCTGAGGCTTCGGTCAGTCAAAGAAGGAGCGGTGGAGAAGGTGGCCGTCTGACCGATGCGTTCAGACAATTTTTTGGTCCGCAGCCCCAAGGTATGATCGGTTCCAGCAACCATCGCCAGCGTCTGTTTTACATGGTGCAGGAATACCTAGGGGCAAGATCAGACTTGGACACCTTTCCCACCGAAAATCCTCTGGGTTACTGGGTCTTGAGGATGGATCACTGGCCAGAACTTGCACAGTATGCAATTGAGCTACTGGCCTGTCCTGCATCCAGCGTTCTTTCGGAACGCACATTCAGTGCTGCTGGAGGCGTGGTAACCGATCACAGGGTGCGTCTGTCCACCGACTCGGTCGATCGACTGGCCTTCATAAAAATGAATCAGTCTTGGATCACCACCAGCTACCAAGCACCTGATGCTGATGTAACCGAATAATTTTTTTTGAAATCTCAGATCCCTTCAAAGACTGCCTATGCTGATGCTGAGTGACTATCCCTGAGTAATTATCCTCTTCCTCCTCAATCATCACGCTGATAGCTTGTAAGAACATTTTTGGTTCTGGGCGCCACCACCAGTGCCTTAAGACACAATTTTTCAGCCCCTGTTTAACAGGGGCGTGTAATTACAATTTTTGATGTAATACTTTGCAGCAGGGCTCCTTCCTGCATTCCAACTAGAGTGTCTGTGAGGGGTTGCACTGTTTTGGCACCAGCACCAGTGCCTAAGGCCCAATTTTTCTGCCCCTGTCTAACAGGGGCGTGTAATTACAATTTTTGATGCAATACTTTGCAGCAGGGCTCGTTCCTGCGTTCCAACTAGAGTGTCTGTGAGGGGTTGCAGTGTTGTGGCACCAGCACCAGTGCCTAAGGCCCAATTTTTCTGCCCCTGTCTAACAGGGGCGTGTAATTACAATTTTTGATGCAATACTTTGCAGCAGGGCTCGTTCCTGCGTTCCAACTAGAGTGTCTGTGAGGGGTTGCAGTGTTGTGGCACCAGCACCAGTGCCTAAGGCCCAATTTTTCAGCCCTTGTTTAACAGGGGCATGTAATTACAATTTTTGATGCAATACTTTGCAGCAGGGCTCGTTCCTGCGTTCCAACTAGAGTGTCTGTGAGGGGTTGCAGTGTTGTGGCACCAGCACCAGTGCCTAAGGCCTAATTTTTCAGCTCCTGTTCAACAGGGGCATGTAATTACAATTCTTGATCTAATATTTCACAGCAGGGCCCTGTGAGGGCTTACAGTGTTGTGGCCACAGCAACACCTAAGGCCCAAATTTCTGCTGAGTATATAGGGCAGGACCCTAACTTACCCTAACTTACCCTAACTTACAAACGACTCCTACTTGCAAACGGAAGGAGACAACAGGAAGTGAGATGAAATCTACCCCTAGGAAGGGAAATTCTCTCCTGTAAGAGTTAATATGGGAAAAAAAATTCTCCTTTCCACTGATGCTTTCCAATCCTTGTTCCACAAAAAAACCCAAATTTTCAAAAAACATTTTTCATTGGGACAAAAAGTGAGGTGAAATCTTCTGAAGAGGAGGAAAGACAGCAAAACAAATGTCACAGGGGTGATAACCCTTCCCTATGTTTTCCAAAAAGCTTAAAAAAGATTTTTTGGCTGGAGCTAAACACGTTAAAAATGTACCCGTTCAAAATTACAAAGAGATTCTACTTAACAACAAACCTACAGTCCCTGTCTTGTTTGCACCGCCTGTATACTGCTGTTCAGAGTATATAGGGCCTGGTGGCCCCACACCTTTCCTTATTTTAATTTGGGTGCGGGGTTCCCCTTAATATCCATACAAGACCCAAAGGGCCTGGTAATGGACTGGGGGGTACCCATGCCGTTTGTCTCACTGATTTTCATCCATATTGCCATGACCCGACATTACATTAAACCCGCAAGCAGTTTTAAATGAGATTTTTTCCTTTAAAAATGACATTTGGTGCAGGGACTGTTCTAAACACGGGAAACACGCGTCACTTTACAGGCATACTATAGACACCCCCCAGGTACGATATTTAAAGGAATATTTCACTTTTTTTTTTTTTACTTTAAGCATCATTAAAATCACTGCTCCCGAAAAAACGGCCGTTTTTAAAAGTTTTTTTTGCATTGATACATGTCCCCTGGGGTAGGACCCGGGTCCCCAAACCCTTTTTAGGACAATACCATGCAAATTAGCTTTTAAAATGAGCACTTTTGATTTCGAACGTTCGAGTCCCATATACGTCAATGGGGTTCTAACGTTCGTGCGAACTTTCGGTCCGTTCGCGGGTTCTGGTGCGAACCGAACCGGGGGGGTGTTCGGCTCATCCCTACTGGTGAGTCAGAGCCAAGGTTCTCCAATCAGCAAATCTTTTGTTTCTTGCGTATTGGAGAGCTCCAGCTTTGACTCAGCAGGAGTGGTCTCTCTGCAAAGGTCCAACTTGTTCCATCCTTCCTAACTGCTCAATCAGAGCCAAGATTCTCCAATCGGCAAATCAGTTGTTCCATGATGATTGGAGAGATCTAGCTTTGACTCAGAAGTAGTGGGTCATACCTCTGTAGACCCCCCTGCGTGCACCTCTCTGAAACTCTGAAAGTTTCCATGATGCCAGGGCTTAGCCTCACATGTACCCCCACCTGTCAAATATAAGAACCCATGCCAGTCTCTGAAACACTCTCATTAGAGAGTGGTCTTTCTGCAGAAGTCCAACTTGTTCCCTCTTTCCTGACTGCTGAGTCAGAGCCAAAGTTCCCCAATCAGCAAATCCCTTGTTCCCTGCAGATTCTAGTTCTAGCTTTGAATCTGAAACGCTCTCATTCGAGAGTGGTCTCTCTGCAGAGATCCAACCTGCTCCTTCCTTTCTGACTGCCAAGTCAGAGTCAAGGTTCTCCAATCAGCAAATCTATTGCTTGCTGATGGGAGAGCTCCAACTTTGACTCAGCAAAGAGTTGTCGATCCTCTGTAGACCACCTGTGTGCACCTCTCTGAAACTGGTTTCAGTTTTTTTTAACTAAGGGTTTGAGCATACCTCCCAACATTCCCGGATTGCGCGGGACTCTCCCGCATTTCAAGCTTTGTCCCATGGTCCCGGTGTATAGGGACCGTGGGGCAAAAAACTGAAACTGGTTTCAGTTTTTTTTTTAACTAAGGGTTTGAGCATACCTCCCAACAGTCCCGGATTGCGCGAGACTCTCCCGCATTTCAAGCTTTGTACCATGGTCCCGGTGTACAGTGACCGTGGGGCAAAAAACTGAAACTGGTTTCAGTTTTTTTTTAACTAAGGGTTTGAGCATACCTCCCAACAGTCCCGGATTGTGTGGGTCTTTCCCGCATTTCAAGCTTTGTCCCACGGTCCCGGTGTACAGGGACCGTGGGGCAAAAAACTGAAACTGGTTTCAGTTTTTTTTTTAACTAAGGGTTTGAGCATACCTCCCAACAGTCCTGGATTGTGCAGGACTTTCCTGCATTTCAAGCTTTGCCCCGCTGTCCCGAGATACAGGGACTTTGACTACTCCATTGCTGACAGCCTAGCAGGACATGCAGCAGTGCATGTCCTGCTAGGCTGCATTAAGGTGAAAAAAAACGCAAAGGTTTACAACTCCTTTAAGATGCTTTTTCTTAAAGTGTATCTAAACCCGAGAAGAAAAATGTCCCATATTGAAATTCACCAGTTCTTAGATGTGGTGGCTGCATTGGATTTCTTTTTTCTTTATCTACACCTGATGATCCTGCCATTACAACACATCCTCAAGGAAAAGAAAAGAGGTGATCCCTGGTGTTGCACATCCGTATGGTCCAATGGTGGTAATCCAAGTGGCAACCTCAGCCTGGACTCCTACCACGCCATGCCTCCAACGCGTTTCGTCCCCCCCGGAGCTTGATCATGATCATTACAACACTTCCTGTCAGCGCTGAGACAAGTTCATCTAGCGCCCAGGGAAAATATACCAAACTGCGCCATTCATGATGTGCAAGCTTAGGGGATCCTAAGCCCAGCAGTTGCTCAATCGTCAAAATCGCTGCCGCTGTCACTACTCCTGTCAGCCTTGTAACAGAAGGAAGGCGCCCCCATCCTTAGATCAAACCATTGCGCCAGGGGGCAGGTGTCCCTATCGCCCACCCCTTGTCCCGGTCCTGCTTCCTGTCTCAGGGTGACAACTCTCATGAAACAGTTTCTATGGAGAAGCAGAATTGTCACCTGAAGCCAAGACTATAATAACCTCCCTATCCCCTCTGGGGGTGGCTGGGAGCAATGAACCTGATATTGCCCTTAGCTCCTGACTGCATGCCTGAGCTAAGAGCAGATGGATTCCAGAAAGTAAATATTACATGAATCATATGCCCTTACTCAAGATGGCCACGGCCTGAAATGCTAAGGGGGGTGTTTTTTTAGGTGATTTCTCAGCAAAATAAAGCATGGAGACATGGATGGATGGGGGAGTTTGCTTTGAGTATTAAAATTGAATTAAATAGTTCTTTTGGATTATGGCGCTCAGTAGAAATGTGCATTTCGTGTCGTACTGAATTAGTTTTTTAACGAATTTTGACAAATTCGTTAATTCGGATATTTCTGAATTAACGAAAACCCATTTAGCGAGTCTTGCCAAATATTCGGAAATTCAAAAATTTGTAAATTCGAAATTTGAAAATCCGAAAACCCAAAAATGTTAAGATCTTTAATAATAACTAACTAAAAATAACTAACTATTAAATTATAGGTATTGACATTTCTTTTCAAATTTGGCTGTTAGTGAACGTATACGAATTTATCGGAAGTTACGAATTATCCGAAATAACGAGTGCCTATGGTGCTCAGTAGACATGTGCAATTAGTGTCGTACCGAATTTGTTTTTTTACAAATTTTGACAAATTCGTTAATTTGGATATTTCCGAATTAACGAAAACCCATTTAACAAATTTTTACCAAATATTCGTAAATTCGAAAATTTGAAACGTAACAAATTAATAGTAATAAATAACCGTAATAATAATCATAATAAAAACTTTTTATTATGATTATGATTTATTATTAATTTGTTCTGCTCCATTCGTTTAGATGCGGCATTCGTTATTTTGGATAATTCGGAACTTCGGATAAATGCGTATTTGTTACGTTTGCTAACGTCCAAATTTGCAAGGAAATTCCAATGCCTATAATTTAATAGTTACTTATTATTAGTTAGTTATTATTGAAGATTTTAAAATTTTCGGGTTTTCGGATTTTCAAATTTCGAATTTCTGAATTTTTAAAATTTAAGAATTGTGATCGAATGACCTGAAAAATGACCGGAAAAACTACAAAAAAAAATATTTTTTTTTTCATCAGTGCACATGTCTACCTGATAAGAGTGCAGCACAGGAAGTTATCAGCTCAGGGGGGGTTTCTGGCAGGATCGAGAGGTAATTATTTAGCAGATATAACAAAACACTTCCCATGGTATATTTTACAGACCAAAAGGGAGCAAATAAAGGAAGCTTATTGTTCCCTACGCTTTATATTTACAAACAAAATAGATCCCCACTTTATATATTGTTAGAAGTATGGCGCCGGTGTTCTCTGACCTTTCTACTTGTGTTTTGGTTTATATGATATTATTATAATATAATTGATATATTTGTTAAATTATTGATAATTGATACAACGTATTTATTGGAAGGACTCCTATAAAATTGATGCCATAGGGCAGGGGTCTCCAAACTTTTCAGTACAAGGGCCACATTGTATACTTTACAAATATTCATGTGCCAAAAAAACCCAAAAAAAAATCAGAGTCCCCCTTACATTAGGGGGCCCCATCAGAGTTCCCATTATATCAGTGTCCCCATAAAAGTCCCCACTTACATTAGAGTTTCCATCAAAGTCCCCCCTTACAACAGGGTCCATATCAAGGTCCCCCTTGCATCAGAGTCCCCATATAAGAGACTTATATTTGGGTCCCCATCAGAGCCCCCCCTTATGTAAAAATTGCCATTGGAGTCCCCCTTTACTTCAGAATCCCCATTAGTGCCTCCTTACATTAGGGTTCCCATCAAAGTCTCCCTTACATCAGAGTGTCCACTTATATCTGAGCCTGCCTTACACCAGGGTCCTTATCAGAGTCCCCTCTTACATCAGGGTCTCCCTCAGAGCCCCCCTTACATCAGGGTCCCTATCAGAATTCCCATCAGTGCCCCCCATTACATCAGGGTCCCCATCAGAGTCTTCCCTTATATTTGGGATCCAATCAGAGCCCCTTACAGCAGGGTCTCCATCAGAGTCCCCCTTATATCAAAATTGCAATCAGTGTCCCCCTTACATCTTGGTCCCCATCAAAGTCCCCATTACATTGGAATCTCCATGAAAGTCCCCCCTTATATTAGGGTCCCCATCAGAGTCCCCGCTTACATTAGAGTCTCCATCAGAGCCCCACTTACAATAGGGTCCATATCAAGGTTCCCCTTTCACCAGAGTCCCCAGCAGAGCCCCCAATGCATCAGGGTCCCCATCGAGGTCTCCTATTATATTTGGGTCCTCATCAGAGTCTCCCTTATATCAAAATCACCAATGCATTCCCCTCTACATCAGAGTCCCATTTAGGGTCTCCGCTTACATCAGAGCCCACTTACATCAGGGTCCATATCAGAGGCCCTCTTACATCAGGGTCCATATCAGAGGCCCCTTTGACATCAGGGTCTCCATCAGAGCCCCCTTACATCAGGGTCCATATTAGAGTCCCCATCAGTCACTTCCCTTACATTTGGGTCCTAATCAGAGCCCCCCTTTTAACAGGGTCCCCATCAAAGTTCCCCTTATATCAAAAATCACCATCAGAGTCCCCTCTTACATCAGGGTCTCCATCAGAGCCAGCCTTACATCAGGGTCCATATCAGAGTCCCCTTTGACATCAGGGTCTCCATCAGAGCCCCCTTACATCAGGGTCCATATTAGAGTCCCCATCAGTCACTTCCCTTACATTTGGGTCCTAATCAGAGTCCCCCTTTTAACAGGGTCCCCATCAAAGTTCCCCTTATATCAAAATCACCATCAGAGTCCCCCTTACATTAGGGTCCCTATCAGATTCTCCTAAAAAAATCAGGGTTTCCATCAGAGTCCCCTTACATAAAAGTCCCCCCCCCCCCATAAATTAGGGTCCCTATAAGTGTCCCTCCTTACATCAGAACCCCCATTAGAGTCCCCCTTACATCATAGACCTCCTTACTTTAGGGTTCCCATCAGTCTCCCTTAAATCAGAGTACCTATCAGAGTCCCCCTTACATTAGGATCCCCATCACCACACCCCCCCTTACATCGGAGTACCTATCAGAGACCCCACTTACAACAGAGCCCCCTTTAGAGCCTGCCTTACATCCAGGTTCATATTCGAGTTCCCCCCTTACATCAGGGTACCCATCAGAGTCCCCCATTACATAACAGTCCCCATCAGAGCCCCCTTACATCAAGGTCTATTACTGAGTCCCCCTCTACATCAGAGTCCTGGAGGGTGGGGTTGAACGAAGACCATAGGCAGCCTCTGCCAACCTTCATCCTCCATCTGTGCACATTAGGTGATTGGCCCCCCGTGGGCCGTAGTTTGGGGACCCCCGCCATAGAGAATCCTATACAATACAAGTGTCACTTATCCAATCTTTTCTTTTTTTTTTATTCCAGGTAAGATGTCTTTGTATTCATTGTGTGATGACTGGGGTCCGTGTGGTGAGTACCCAACATTAACAGTCCATTCCGGTTTTATTTCCAACGATTAAAACATTGGGGGGGATTTACTAAAGACAAATAGACTGAGTACTTTGCCAGTGCAGTTGCTCCAGAGCTTAGAAAATGAGGGGAAGCTTCACTGTGCAAAGAATACCCAATCATGTGCCAGGGAAAAAAAAAGGCATTTTTGCTTGCACTTGATTGGATGAGGGAAGTCAGTAGACGTGTGCAGACAGAAAAAATGTGTTTTTTATTTTGTTTCAAATCGATATTTAAATAATTCCATTTAGTTACATTCATTATATTTGTTTAATTCATTTTTGAAATCAGTTTTGTCTCCTTTATTCGTTTTTAAATTGGATTTATATTTTCCAAATTCAGTTGAATTTTATCAAATTCGACCAAATTCGGAAAATTCGAACTAGCATTCGAATCCTAATTGGCATTTGAGTACGAATTTATTCCATTCAAAATTTCGGAAGACGGTTATATTTTATCTATTTTTTTTTCCTATTCTATTCTGTTGGGTTTTTTTTTTCTATTCTATTCTTTTCTATTCTATTCTGATCTAAGCTATTCAAATTCACATTTTTTCTATTTGAAATACGAATTTTGGAAGAGTTATTCTATTTTATTCTATTCTATTCTAGTCTATTATTTTCTATTATATGTTGATCTATTCTATTTGAATTTATTCTATTTAAAATTTTAATTTAGGAAAACAGTTATATTCCTTCTAGTATATCTTATTCTATTCTATACAAATTTGAATGTCTTCTATTTGAAATTTGAATTTTGGAAGACGGTTATATTTTTACTATTTTTTATTTATTCTATTCTATTGTTTTTTCCATTCTGTTATTTTCTATTCTATTATATTCCCTTGATTTCTATTCCATTCTCTTCTATTCTAATCTCTTCTAATCTATCCTATTCGAATCTATTCTATACTAATTCTAATTTTTTTCTATTCGAAATTCAAATTTTGAAAGACCGTTTTATTCTTTCTATTTTATTCTATTCTGTTCTAGTCTATTTTTTTCATTTTTTTTTCTTTTCTATTCTATTCTAATCTAATCTATTCACATTCAAATTTATTCTATTTGAAATATGAATTTTGGAAGACAGTTATTCTATTTTATTATATTCTAGTGTATTATTTTCTATTATATTTTGATCTATTCTATTTGAATTTGTTCTATTCAAAATTTGAATTCAGGAAGATGGTTATATTCTTTCTAGTATATTTTATTCTATTCTATTTTTTTATTCTATTCTATTCTTTTCTATTCTATACAAATTTGCATGACTTCTATTTGAAATTGAAATTTTGGAAGACGTTTATATTCTTACTATTTTTTTCTATTCTATTCTATTGTTTTTTCCATTCTGTTATTTTCTATTCTACTATATTCTCTTATTTTATATTCTATCCTCTTCTATTCTATCCTAATCTAATCTATTCTATTCTAATTCTAATTTCTAATTCTAATTTTTTCTATTCGAAATTCGAATTTCGAAAGTAGGTTATATTCTTTCTAATTTACTCTATTCTGTTCTAGTCTATTGTTTTTTTTTTTTTTCTATTATATTTTAATCTATTCTATTCAAATTTGCTTTATTCAAAATTCTATTCTATTCTATTGTTTTTTTCATTCTGTTAATTTCTATTATATTATCTTATTTTCGATTCTATTCTATTCTAATCTATTCTATTCTAATTTTAATTTTTTATTTTTATTTAAAATTTGAATTCTGAAAGACAGTTAAATTCTTTCTATTTTATTCTATTCTGTTCTGGTCTATTGTTTTTTCAGTTTTTTATTTTCTATTATATTCTAATCTATTCTATTCAAATGTTTTTTAATCAAAATTAGAATTTATGGAGGTTGGTTATATTCTTTCTATTATATTTTATACTATTCTATTCTATTGTTTTTATTTCTAGTCTATTCTATTATTTTATATTCTATTCAAAATCTCAATTTCGGAAGACGGTTATATGCTTTTTATTTTATTCTAATTTGTTCTAGTCTATTGTTTTTCTATTTTTTCTTTTCTATTATATTCTAATCTATTCTATTCAAATTTGTTTTATTCAAAATTCTATTCTATTCTATTGTTTTTTTCATACTGTTAATTTATATTCTATTCTATTCTCTTATTTTCTATTCTATCCTATTCTAATCTATTCTATTCTAATTCTAATTTTTTCTATTCAAAATTCGAATTCTGAAAGACGGTTATATTCTTTTTCTATTCTATTCAATCCTATTTGAATCTATTATATTCTAATTCTATTTTTTTTTCTATTAGAATTCCGAAAGACGGTTATATTCTTTCTATTTTATTCTATTCTGTTCTAGTCTATTGTCTTTTCTATTTTTTATTTTCTATTATATTCTAATCTATTCTATTCAAATTAGTTTTATTCAAAATTCGAATTTAGGAAGATGGTTATATTCTTTCTTTTATATTTTGTATTATTCTATTCTATTCTATTGTTTTTTTCTATTCTGTTCTATTCTTTTTTATTCTATTCAAAATCCCAATTTCGGAAGACGGTTATATGCTTTTTATTTTATTCTATTCTATTGGGGTTTTTTTTCTATTTTATTCTCTTCTCTTCTCTTCTATTCTATTCTATTCTTTTCTATTCTGTTTAAAATACCAATTTCAGAAGACGGTTATATGCTTTTTATTTCATTGTATTCTATTGTTTTTTTTTTTTTTATTCTATTCATTTTTTTCTGTTTTATTATTTTCTATTCTATTGTTGTCTATTTTATCCCCTTATTTTCTATTCAATGTCATTCTTTTTTTTTTTTTCCTTTCTATTCAATTCTTTTCTATTCTATTGTTTGATAGTCTATTATACTCTATTTTATTCTATTCTATATTATTCAATTCTATTCTATTATTTTCTATTGTATTCTATTCTTTTCTATTCTATTCAAGATCCCAATTTCGGAAGACGGATATATGCTTTTTATTTTATGCTATTCTATTGTTTTTTTGTTTTTTGTTTTCTATTCTGTTAGTTTTTTTCTATTTTACTCTTTTCTTTTCTATTCTTTTCTTTTTTATCCCCTTATTTTCTATGCTATTTCATTCTTTTTTTCTTTTCTATTCTATTCTTTTATATTGTATTTGGTAGTCGATTCTATTTTATTCTATTCTATTCATTTTTTTCTATTTTAATCTTTTCTATTTTTATTCTTTTCTATGTTATCCCCTTATTTTCTATTCCATTTCATTCTTTTTTTTTTCTTTTCTATTCTATTCTATTCTTGTTTATTCTATTTGATAGTCTATTCTATTTTATTCTATCTGTTTATTCTATTCTATTTTCTATTTTATTGTTTTATTTTCTATTCCATTTTATTGTATTCTTGTTTTTCGTTTCGTTATTTCAGATTCGTTTAAATTTGTTGCTATTGTAATTCGGATGTTCAGATTACAACCCGAATTTCCAAATAACGAAAAATTAGTCCGAATTTCGATTTTCAGATAGAAAAACAAACCGCATACGTCTAGAAATCAGCAGAGTTCCCCCTCATTTACTAAGCTTTGGAGCGAATGCACTTGCAGAGGTGCACAGTCTATGTGCCTTTAGTAAATCCCCCCCAGCTGCACACAGACCCCCTACATCACAGCCCCAGTGTTCTCATTTACAGCCTCTCTATATTCTGTACAGAACTCGCCTTACCGCCTCATCCCTGCCTGTTCTTTGTGTTTGATCCCCTGGATGGCTGAGCAGGCTTATCCAAAGCCCAAAAAAAAAAAGAATACGCCAGTTACTGGAACAGCCTAATGACCGGATAGGATCCTCCGAGGATTTCTCATGAATAATTTTCACCTGTGGCTTTTAGTAATGGATTTACAGTTGTAGAATTGTATGGTGTGGTGGAGGCAGAAGAACGGGTTTGGTTGGGTCGGGGATTGGTTCTGCCTGCCATTCAAAGCCTTGCAGAATATCTCACAGCTGATTGCAGGAATACTAATATCTGCAACAACTACCATTGCCGATAATAATTATATTTTTATTAGTCAGCCTGGCATTAAAGTGTAAGCTCCTCTGGCATAGGTGAGAATGTGAATATTTTTTTTATTATTATTATTATTATTATTATTATTATGTCTAACGTCTAATGTCACCCCACAAGCACACTATTATTTTGTATCATTATTATTATTTATATGGTTATTAATAATAATAATAATAATAATAATAATAATAATAATAATAATTATTATTATTATTATTATTATTATTATTATTATTATTATTTCTAATGTCACCCCACAAGCACATTATTTTTTATCATTATTATAATTATGGTTATTATTATTATTATTAATAATAATAATAATAACCATAATAATAATAATAATAATTATTATTATTATTATTATTATTATTATTATTATTATTATTATGGTTATTATTATTATTATTATTATTATTATTATTATTATTATTAATAATAATAACCATAATAATAATAATGATAAAAAAATAATAGTGTGCTTGTGGGGTGACATTAGAGTGTAAGCTCCTTTGACACAGAGTCCGATGTGACTGGCTCAGTCTCCTTTGTAGACTACAGCACTGCGGTATATGTCAGAGCTATATAAATGTAAATAACCATTGGGGCGAACGGTTCGGGCCACGCCAAAGTTCTGCCTGAACATCGCCC
The DNA here is from genome assembly GCA_037952835.1 of Lithobates septentrionalis. Lineage (NCBI taxonomy): Eukaryota > Metazoa > Chordata > Amphibia > Anura > Ranidae > Lithobates > Lithobates septentrionalis. Next base: position 135,706 of record JBBDGP010004285.1, read on the forward strand.
GTTCGGGTGCTGGCTGAACACCCCAAATTTTCTGTGCACACGGCAGGATGTTTGACTGCTGAACGCACAGACAATATGTTGTTAAGAAGCGGGGGGCCAGAAAGCCACCGCGTCCTTAAAGAGGAAGTAAATCCCCGATGGGCCATATTAGGTCAGTGATGGCATGACGTTGGTCTATGGGAATGTGTGCCCGCCAAAACAGCATTTGTCAGGTCAGATACTGATGTTGGATGAGAATAGATCAGGTACTCATGTTGTATAGGAAGAGGTCAGGTACTCATGTTGTATAGGAAGAGGTCAGGTACTCATGTTGTATAGGAAGAGGTCAGGTACTCATGTTGTATAGGAAGAGGTCAGGTACTCATGTTGTATAGGAAGAGGTCAGGTACTCATGTTGTATAGGAAGAGGTCAGGTACTTATGTTGGATAGGACTCAGTTGAGCGTGCTCAGTTTGAAGCTGTGGAGCTTGGTGTAAGTGGAGCTGGATTAAGTGGGAGTTATAAACAAGAGTTAGAGTATACAAGTCTTGCTGTCTGTTGGTGTTTGCTGGTGTCTGTTGGTGTGTGTATTGCTGCTGTCTGTTGGTGTGTGTATTGCTGCTGTCTGTTGGTGTTTGCTGGGTTGCATTTTGGGGACTTTTCCTTTTAGTTTTTAATTTGCCTTTTGCTGTCACTTTTTAAATAGCTTTTTTTTTTTTTTTTTTTTTTTTTTTCTGTTTCATCAGTCTATCAATTAGGGGTGTGGTTAATTGCTCCCAGGTGCCTATTTAACTTGTTGTAGGACTCAGTTGAGCGTGCTCAGTTTGAAGCTGTGGAGCTTGGTGTAAGTGGAGCTGGATTAAGTGGGGGTTATAAACAAGAGTTAGAGTATACAAGTCTTGCTGTCTGTTGGTGTTTGCTGGTGTCTGTTGGTGTGTGTATTGCTGCTGTCTGTTGGTGTGTGTATTGCTGCTGTCTGTTGGTGTGTGTATTGCTGCTGTCTGTTGGTGTTTGCTGGATTGCATTTTGGGGACTTTTCCTTTTAGTTTTTAATTTGCCTTTTGCTGTCACTTTTTAACTACTTCAGCCCCGGAAGGATTTACCCCCTTCCTGACCAGAGCACTTTTTACAATTTGGCATTGCGTCGCTTTAACTGCTAATTGCGCGGTCATGCAATGCTGTACCCAAACGAAATTTGCGTCCTTTTCTTTCCACAAATAGAGCTTTCTTTTGATGGTATTTGATCACCTCTGCCGTTTTTATTTTTTGCGCTATACACGGAAAAAGACCGAAAATTTTGAAAAAAAATGATATTTTCTACTTTTTGTTCTAAAAAAAATCCAATAAACTCAATTTTAGTCATACATTTAGGCCAACATGTATTCGGCCACATGTCTTTGGTAAAAAAAATGTCAATAAGTGTATATTTATTGGTTTGCGCAAAAGTTATAGCGCCTACAAACTAGGGTACATTTTCTGGAATTTACACAGCCTTTAATTTATGACTGCCTATGTCGTTTCTTGAGGTGCTAAAATGGCAGGGCAGTACAAAACCCCCACAAATGACCCCATTTTGGAAAGTAGACACCCCAAGGAAATTGCTGAGAGGCATGTTGAGCCCATTGAATATTCATTTTTTTTGTCCCAAGTGATTGAATAATGACTAAAAAAAAAAAAAAAATTACAAAAAGTTGTCACTAAATGATATATTGCTCACACAGGCCATGGGCATATGTGGAATTGCACCCCAAAATACATTTAGCTGCTTCTCCTGAGTATGGGGATACCACATGTGTGGGACTTTTTGGGAGCCTAGCCGCGTACGGGGCCGCGAAAACCAATCACTGCCTTCAGGATTTCTAAGGGCGTACATTTTTGATTTTACTCCTCACTACCTATCACAGTTTTGAAGGCCATAAAATGCCCAGATGGCATAAAACTCCCCCAAATGACCCCATTTTGGAAAGTAGACACCCCAAGCTATTTGCTGAGAGGCATGGTGAGTATTTTTCAGCTCTCATTTGTTTTTGAAAATAAAGAAAGACGAGAAAAAAAATTTTTTTTTTCTTTTTTCCATTTTCAAAACTTTGTGACAAAAAGTGAGGTCTGCAAAATACTCACCGTACCTCTCAGCAAATAGCTTGGGGTGTTTACTTTCCAAAATGGGGTCATTTGGGGGGGGGGGGGGTTTGCCACCTGGGCATTCCATGGCCTCCGAAACTGTGATAGGCAGTGAAGAGTGAAATCAAAAATTTACGGCCTTAGAAAGCCTGAAGGCGGTGCTTGGTTTTCGGGGTCCCGTACCCGGCTAGGCTCCCAAAAAGTCTCACACATTTGGTATCCCCGTACTCAGGAGAAGCAACAGAATGTATTTTGGGGTGTAATTTCACATATTCCCATGGCATGTTTGAGCAATATATCATTTAGTGACAACTTTGCGCAAAAAAAAATAAAAAAAATAAAAAATTGTCTCTTTCCCGCAACTTGTGTCACAATATAAAATATTCCATGGACTCGACATGACTCTCAGCAAATATCTTGGGGTGTCTACTTTCCAAAATGGGGTAATTTGGAGGGGTTTTGAACTGTCCTGGCATTTTATGCACAACATTTAGAAGCTTATGTCACACATCACCCACTCTTCTAACCACTTGAAGACAAAGCCCTTTCTGACACTTTTTGATTACATAAAAAAATAATTTTTTTTTGCAAGAAAATTACTTTGAACCCCCAAACATTATATATATTTTTTAAAGCAAATGCCCTACAGATTAAAATGGTGGGTGTTTCATTTTTTTTTTCACACAGTATTTGCGCAGCGATTTTTCAAACGCATTTTTTGGGGAAAAAACACACTTTTTTAAATTTTAATGCACTAAAACACACTATATTGCCCAAATGTTTGATGAAATAAAAAAGATGATCTTAGGCCGAGTACATGGATACCAAACATGACATGCTTTAAAATTGCGCACAAACGTGCAGTGGCGACAAACTAAATACATTTTTAAAAGCCTTTAAAAGCCTTTACAGGTTACCACTTTAGATTTACAGAGGAGGTCTACTGCTAAAATTACTGCCCTCGATCTGATGTTCGCGGTGATACCTCACATGCATGGTGCAATTGCTGTTTACATTTGACGCCAGACCGACGCTTGTGTTCGCCTTAGCGCGAGAGCAGGGGGGACAGGGGTGCTTTTTTTTTTTCTTTATTATTCTTATTTTTTTTTATCTTATTTTTAAACTGTTCCTTTCATTTTTTTTTTTTAATCATTTTTATTGTTATCTCAGGGAATGTAAATATCCCCTATCATAGCAATAGGTAGTGACAGGTACTCTTTTTTGAAAAAATTGGGGTCTATTAGACCCTAGATTTCTCCTCTGCCCTCAAAGCATCAGACCACACCAAGATCGGTGTGATAAAATGCTTTCCCAATTTCCCAATGGCGCTGTTTACATCCGGCGAAATCTAAGTCATAAAATGCTCGTAGCTTCCGGTTTCTTAGGCCATAGAGATGTTTGGAGCCACTCTGGTCTCTGATCAGCTCTATGGTCAGCTGGCTGAATCACCGGCTGCATTTTCAGGTTCCCTTTTGAGACAGGAGAGCCAGAGAAAAACACGGAAGACGTTGGGGGGGGCATTCCCTCCCACGGCTTGTAAAAGCAGTCTAGAGGCTAATTAGCCGCTAGGATTGCTTTTACATGAAAGCCGACCGCTGGCTGAAAAGAATGATACCAAGATGATACCTAAACCTGCAGGCATCATTCTGGTATAACCACTCAAAGTCGTGAATGGCGTACCTGAAGACAAAAAAATGGTTAACAATAAAGCACAGTAAACGGTAAAGTATAAAAAATTGCATACCTGAAAAGCAAACATGATAAAACATAATAACAATAAAACATTGCAGAATAGAATACAGTAAAAAAGAGCAGAACAATAGAGAGAATAGAGAGAGAGAGAACAATAAAACGACAACTATTTTTTTTTATTTTATATTTTTGTATGTGGTTTTTTTTTTTACACTTTTTTTTGTAACTGTAACTTTTATAACTGTAACCGGTTCCAGGTTCGGGTCTCTCAAAATGCGATGGCATCTTGGGAGACCCTGTGAAAGTGTGCCTAGTCTGTGGAATGCTGTACCCTACGCTAATACTCAACTAGTGAATGGTAGCATTCAAAACATTCACCAATGCAAAGACCAGGATTGTCAGGACAGGAGGGACAATAATAGCGGGTGTCATGCCTATATCCGCGCTTGCTGCAGACACAACATCTTTTTTGGGGGGGTTCATTGGGTAGGGGCACTCGGGAGGACATAAAGAAAATGCCTCTCATGCAGCCGACTGCATTTGGTTGGGGATGTGAATGGGGGAAGTACGGGCGCTGCAGAAGCGGTGGGTTCCCAATTAGGATTGGCGAATGCAGCAGGAAGGGCACTATGGGCACGACGGGCCTGTGTTTGTCTTTTTGGTGGCCGCGGGACACTACTTGTGCTTGCCACCTCACCAGCTTGAACTGCACTTATGGGACTCGCCACGTCACCAAGTGTTACTGCAGTGCTGGTTTGACTACGACCGGGGTGTACTAGGCCGCTGGTGCTTGCCAGTTCACCAAAACGCTACCAAAAAAACTGTTAGCGATCGCAGGATCAGGCCTGACTCTTTAGTTTAGTGTTTTGTAAGTGACAGTGATGGATCGATACTGCACTTGGGTGGGCTGGGCCGGGCGGAGGGGCAAAACGCAGGTGCTAGCAGGTATCTGGGCTGATCCCGCTAACACTGCGTTTTTGGGAACCCTAAACTGCTGGGGACGCTAGTATAGATCTGATCGGATCAGATATTGATCCGATCAGATACTATACCACTAAGGGAGGTGTACGGTGCGTGCGTGGGTGTTAGCGGTACTGGCGCTAACCTGACGCTGCCTGGGGCTGGTGCTTGCCAGTTCACCAAAACGCTACCAAGAAAACTGTTAGCGATCGCAGGGATCAGGCCTGACTCTGAACGCTTCAGTTATGCGTTTAGTGTTTTGTAAGTGACAGTGATCGATCGATACTGCACTTGGGTGGGCTGGGCCGGGCGGAGGGGAAAAACGCAGGTGCTAGCAGGTATCTGGGCTGATCCCGCTAACACTGCGTTTTTGGGAACCCTAAACTGCTGGGGACGCTAGTATAGATCTGATTGGATCAGATATTGATCCGTACAGATACTATACCACTAAGGGAGGCGTATGCTGCGTGCGTGGGTGTTAGCGGTACTGGCGCTAATCTGACGCTGCCTGGGGAGACGCATATCACCGCCGGGCGATCAGGGGGCTAAACCTTTATTCGGTAATAAACGGCGGGTGCCCTGACACTATAAAAAATAAACGAACTAACCAGCGTCACCCGTAACGGTTATACAGTGATCAGTGGTGAAAGGGTTAACTAGGGGGCAATCAAGGGGTTAAAACATTTATTAGGTAGTATATGAGGGTCCCTGTCGCTATAAAACGCTGACGGCGAACCTAAATATTTACGTCCCTAACTAGCGTCACCAGCGACACTAATACAGCGATCAGAAAAATGATCGCTTAGTGACACTGGTGACAGGGGGTGATCAAGGGGTTAAAACTTTATTAGGGGGGGTTAGTGGGGTAGCCTAGACCTAAAGGGGGGTAATACTCACTGTCCCAACACTGTAACTGTCACAAACTGACACTATGCAGTAATCAGGAAAAAAAAAAAAAAAAAAAAAAAAAAAACCTGCTTGGTGTCAGTTTGTGACAGGGGGGGGGGGGTGATTGGGGGGGCGATCGGGGGGTGATCGGGGGGGGGGGGATCAGGGTGTTTTGTATGCCTGGCATGTTCTACTGTGTTGTGTTGTGTTTGTGCACTTACATTCCAGTCTTCTCTCCTCGGCCCGGAACGGAAAATACCGAGCCGAGGAGAGATGACATCATTTCCTCTGCCTTTGTGTACAATACAGAGGCAGGGAAATGATCCCATTGGCTGGGAGCGATCGCGAGGGGGGGGCCACGAATGGATGGCCTCCCCCTCACCACCGATCGCCGGGGAAGATTTGCCGACCGCCGCAGGCGCCGGGGGGGGGTCAGATCGGACCCCCCACCCGCGGGCAGGCAGGGACGTACAGGTAAGCCCTTTTGCCTGCCCGTGCCGCCCTGTCGACGTACATCTGTGTGCGGCGGTCGGCAAGTGGTTAAATAGCTTTTTTTTTTTTTTTTTCTGTTTCATCAGTCTATCAATTAGGGGTGTGGTTAATTGCTCCCAGGTGCCTATTTAACTTGTTGTAGGACTCAGTTGAGCGTGCTCAGTTTGAAGCTGTGGAGCTTGGTGTAAGTGGAGCTGGATTAAGTGGGAGTTATAAACAAGAGTTTAAAACAGGAGGTTATAACAGGGGTCATAGTACCTGTGTAGTGTGAGTATCTGAGTGTTGTCTGAGTAGTGTGTGTGGATCGTTAGTACTTGTGTATTGTGTACCTGTGTATTGTCTTGTCGTGTACCTGTGTATTGTCTTGAGTATTAGTGCCAGGAAGCTAGTTGTTAGGTAATTTGGACAGGGTAAAATCCCCAAATCCTCACTAAATTTAATAGGTATGATGCCCGGCGGGTGTGGAGAGGCGACTCTTTGTACATCTTGCCGCATGTATGCGTTCCTTGATCATCCGATCGAGGGCGAATACTGCTGTGCAAAATGTAAGCACATTGTTTCCCTGGAAGCCCAGGTTCTGAATCTGGGGAAGCAACTGTCAGCACTAAGAAGCCCCTCCATACTAAAGGTGAGCCAGGAACGTACACGGCAGGTGCCGGCAGGGGCCAGCACAGAGGCGGGTGGAGTCAAAGAGGTGCAGGCACTAGCAAAGAGTAGATGGGTGACAGTCAGGAGGGGTAGAGGGGGAAGTGCCAGGGAGGCCGATCCAGGACTGGAGCATCCCAATAAGTACGCTCCATTGAGTGACATTGGTGTAACCAGTCAGGGACCAGCACTGCTGGAGTTGAGGGACTCTCCTAGCTGCCAGGGGAAGAACTCCTCCAGTGAGAGTGGGGGGGCAGCAAAGGGAAAGGAAAGACAGATTCCGGTGGTAGGGGACTCAATTCTTAGAAGGACAGAGAGGGCAATCTGTAACCAAGACCTGAAGCGCCGAACAGTATGTTGTCTACCGGGCGCTCGGGTTCGGCACATCACGGATCTTGTGGACAGATTACTGGGAGGGGCTGGGGAAGACCCGGCTGTCATGGTGCACGTTGGCACCAATGACAAAGTCAGAGGCAGATGGAGTGTCCTAAAGAACGATTTTAGGGACTTAGGAGCTAAATTGAGGAAAAGGACCTCCAAGGTAGTGTTCTCAGGAATACTACCGGTACATCGAGCCACACCAGAGAGGCAGAGGGAGATTAGGGAAGTAAACAAGTGGCTGAAGAGCTGGTGTAGTAAGGAGGGGTTTGGGTTCCTGGAGGACTGGGCCGACTTCTCAGTCGGTAACCGGTACTATAGAAGGGACGGACTGCACCTAAAGGAGGAGGGTGCAGATCTGCTGGGAATGAAGATGGCCAAAAAGTTAGAGGGGTTTTTAAACTAGGCGATGGGGGGGAGGGTCCAGAGACAGTGATAGCCAGCACGGAAGATATTCCAGAGGGTAGTATTGGGGGCATTAGTGGTAGGTTAACCAAAGCACAAAAACGCAAGGTGAGTATAGTAGCAAGTCCAAGTTGCAATCTTGAAACACCCAATACGAGGACAATATGCGACCGGTCTAAACTATGTGGCATGTTCACCAATGCCAGGAGCCTGGCGGACAAGATGGGTGAACTAGAGATACTGTTGTACAAGGAGGATTTGGATTTTGTGGGAATTTCAGAGACCTGGTTCAACAGCTCTCATGATTGGCTGGCAAACATTCAAGGGTATACCCTATACCGCAAGGATAGAGAGGGTAAAAAAGGGGGCGGGGTATGCCTATATATCAAGAATAATGTACAAGTGAATGTGAGAGATGACATCACTGAGGGGGCTAGGGAGGAGGTGGAATCTTTATGGGTAGAGCTCCAAAGGGATGAAGCTAAGGGGAAAATAATACTGGGAGTATGCTATAGGCCCCCTAACCTGAGGGAGGAAGTGGAGACGGATCTCCTATCACAAATTGGATTAGCAGCAAGGATGGGAAGTGTTATCATAATGGGGGATTTTAATTATCCAGACATAGACTGGGCGGAGGGAACCGCGCATTCATTTAAGGCTCGCCAGTTCCTTAATGTCTTGCAGGACAATTTTATGGGTCAGATGGTAGACGCACCAACTAGAAATAAAACATTACTAGATCTACTGATTACCAACAATACAGACCTGATAACAGATGTGGAAATACGGGGCAATTTAGGTAACAGCGATCACAGGTCAATTAGTTTCAGTATAAATCACACAAATATGAGACATGAAGGGAACACAAAGACACTGAATTTCAAAAGAGCCAACTTCCCTAAACTACAAACCTTGCTAAAAGGCATAAATTGGGATAAAATATTAGGAACAAAGAATACAGAGGAGAGATGGGTTTGCTTTAAGAGCATATTAAATAAGGGCATTAGCCAATGTATCCCATTGGGTAATAAATTTAAAAGAGCGAACAAACATCCTGGATGGCTTAACTCCAATGTAAAAATGCATATAAAAGCAAAGGAGAAGGCCTTCAAAAAATACAAGGTTGAGGGATCATCCACAGCATTCAGAATTTATAAAGAATGCAATAAGAAATGTAAGGGTGCAATTAGGATGGCTAAGATAGAACATGAAAGACACATAGCGGAGGAGAGCAAAAAAAATCCCAAGAAATTCTTTAAGTATGTAAACAGTAAAAAAGGGAGGACAGACCATATTGGCCCCATAAAGAATGAGGAAGGACATCTGGTTACAAAGGATGGGGAGATGGCAGAGGTATTGAATTTATTCTTCTCCTCAGTCTTCACGAGTGAATCGGGGGGCTTCAGTAACCAAAACTGCAGTGTTTATCCTCATGACACAACACAGGAAGCACCTACATGGTTAACAGAGGACGGAATTAAAATTAGACTTGAGAAACTTAACATTAATAAATCACCGGGACCAGATGGCTTGCATCCGAGGGTACTTAGGGAACTCAGTCAGGTGATTGCCAGACCGTTGTTCCTAATTTTTACAGACAGTCTATTGACTGGAATGGTACCAGCTGATTGGAGAAAAGCCAATGTAGCACCAATATTTAAAAAGGGCCCAAAAAACATCCCTGGGAATTACAGACCAGTTAGCCTAACATCAATAGTATGTAAACTCTTGGAGGGGATGATAAGGGACTATATACAAGATTTTAGTAATAAGAATGATATCATTAGCAGTAATCAGCATGGATTCATGAAGAATCGTTCTTGCCAAACCAATCTATTAACCTTCTATGAGGAGGTGAGTTGCCATCTAGATAAAGGAAGGCCCGTAGACGTGGTGTATCTGGATTTTGCAAAAGCATTTGACACAGTTCCCCATAAACGTTTACTGTACAAAATAAGGTGCGTTGGCATGGACCATAGGGTGAGTACATGGATTGAAAACTGGCTACAAGGGCGTGTTCAGAGGGTGGTGGTAAATGGGGAGTACTCAGAATGGTCAGGGGTGGGTAGTGGGGTCCCCCAGGGTTCTGTGCTGGGACCAATCCTATTTAATTTGTTCATAAACGACCTGGAGGATGGGATAAACAGTTCCATCTCTGTATTTGCAGACGATACTAAGCTAAGCAGGGCAATAACTTCTCCGCAGGATGTGGAAATCTTGCAAAAAGACCTGAACAAATTAATGGGGTGGGCGACTACATGGCAAATGAGGTTCAATGTAGAAAAATGTAAAATAATGCATTTGGGTGTCAAAAATATGAATGTAATCTATACACTGGGGAGAGAACCTCTGGGGGAATCTAGGATGGAAAAGGACTTGGGGGTCCTAGTGGATGATAGGCTCAGCAATGGCATGCAATGCCAAGCTGCTGCTAATAAAGCAAACAGAATATTGGCATGCATTAAAAGGGGGATCAACTGCAGAGATAAAACGATAATTCTCCCGCTCTACAAGACTCTGGTCCGCCCGCACCTGGAGTATGCTGTCCAGTTCTGGGCACCAGTCCTCAGGAGGGACATACTGGAAATGGAGCGAGTACAAAGAAGGGCAACAAAGCTAATAAAGGGTCTGGAGGATCTTAGTTATGAGGAAAGGTTGCGAGCACTGAACTTATTCTCTCTGGAGAAGAGACGCTTGAGAGGGGATATGATTTCAATTTACAAATACTGTACTGGTGACCCCACAATAGGGATAAAACTTTTTCGCAGAAGAGAGTTTAATAAGACTCGTGGCCACTCATTACAATTAGAAGAAAAGAGGTTTAACCTTAAACTACGTAGAGGGTTCTTTACTGTAAGAGCGGCAAGGATGTGGAATTCCCTTCCACAGGCGGTGGTCTCAGCGGGGAGCATTGATAGCTTCAAGAAACTATTAGATAATCACCTGAATGACCGCAATATACAGGGATATGTAATGTAATACTGACACATAATCACACACATAGGTTGGACTTGATGGACTTGTGTCTTTTTTCAACCTCACCTACTGATGTGGAAATACGGGGCAATTTAGGTAACAGCGATCACAGGTCAATTAGTTTCAGTATAAATCACACAAATATGAGACATGAAGGGAACACAAAGACACTGAATTTCAAAAGAGCCAACTTCCCTAAACTACAAACCTTGCTAAAAGGCATAAATTGGGATAAAATATTAGGAACAAAGAATACAGAGGAGAGATGGGTTTGCTTTAAGAGCATATTAAATAAGGGCATTAGCCAATGTATCCCATTGGGTAATAAATTTAAAAGAGCGAACAAACATCCTGGATGGCTTAACTCCAATGTAAAAATGCATATAAAAGCAAAGGAGAAGGCCTTCAAAAAATACAAGGTTGAGGGATCATCCACAGCATTCAGAATTTATAAAGAATGCAATAAGAAATGTAAGGGTGCAATTAGGATGGCTAAGATAGAACATGAAAGACACATAGCGGAGGAGAGCAAAAAAAATCCCAAGAAATTCTTTAAGTATGTAAACAGTAAAAAAGGGAGGACAGACCATATTGGCCCCATAAAGAATGAGGAAGGACATCTGGTTACAAAGGATGGGGAGATGGCAGAGGTATTGAATTTATTCTTCTCCTCAGTCTTCACGAGTGAATCGGGGGGCTTCAGTAACCAAAACTGCAGTGTTTATCCTCATGACACAACACAGGAAGCACCTACATGGTTAACAGAGGACGGAATTAAAATTAGACTTGAGAAACTTAACATTAATAAATCACCGGGACCAGATGGCTTGCATCCGAGGGTACTTAGGGAACTCAGTCAGGTGATTGCCAGACCGTTGTTCCTAATTTTCACAGACAGTCTATTGACTGGAATGGTACCAGCTGATTGGAGAAAAGCCAATGTAGCACCAATATTTAAAAAGGGCCCAAAAAACATCCCTGGGAATTACAGACCAGTTAGCCTAACATCAATAGTATGTAAACTCTTGGAGGGGATGATAAGGGACTATATACAAGATTTTAGTAATAAGAATGATATCATTAGCAGTAATCAGCATGGATTCATGAAGAATCGTTCTTGCCAAACCAATCTATTAACCTTTTCAACCTCACCTACTATGTAACTATGTAACTATGTAAAAGGTCAGGTACTCATGTTGTATAGAAATTGGTCAGGTACTCATGTTGTATAGCAAGAATCGAAAATAAAAAGAAAAACTGCGCTACAGAGCAAAAAGTCAAGGTAGAAGCTGCACATAAAATACACCAATATCTGTGTATACCATGGAAAATAAAAGTAAATAAAGTGCGCTAACAGTATGAGAATATACACATAAATGTGAATGCATATGGGTGGTAGTGAAAACCACAATCTACTGAGAGCAAATAAATGACTCAATGGGTGGTGGAAAAATATACGTGCCAATCATAAAAACTCAAATAAAAAGAAAAAAGTGTACATGTGAAGTACAACAATAATAATAACGTGAAAACATGATAATCAAACAGACTCAGTCCATGAGTTCAAACATAAAACGTTCATCAGTGAAAAAATGCTTCCATCCACTATACAGCTTAGCAGCAACCAATCTCCCTATGAGTGGATCGACAAAGGAGAGGGATGTGCAGGATGGTACAATTCCACTGGCGGTGACTCCAATAAGTGAGAAAAGTGGTAAAGGTGGACTCTTACCCTCCGTGTTGGACCCCCTCCTTGGCAGGGTCTATCAGGCATGCAGATTTTGCCCTCTGCAGGGACCGTATGATGAGAAGATCTCCCCAGCAGCTGTCAGGAATGCTGTCTCCGGTCCGGGCTAGTCCAAGTGAAACGCCTGAAGAGGGGGGGAAGGACAGCTCTCTTGCTCCCAGTGTGGCAAAGGAAAAAACAAAAGAGCGGAGCTCCAATAGTGTAAAAAAGTTTCAGGATTTATTAAATAAAAGTACAGACCGCAACGAAGAGTGCACGCTCCGTGAGGTAGAAATACAATTAAAAACAAGCCGGCATATAAAAATCGCAATAACCCGTGCATAACATGGGGCAATCGTGACGGCTTACGACGTAGCCACGCCCTACATGTTTCGTCATTAGTAGACGTCTTCAAAGGGGCACGGGCTACGTGTTAAGCCATCCCCTATATAGTATAACAGTGCACACCAAGCCTCGCTTTCACCTCCGCTCTCAGGGAAGGGAAAACCAAGCCTCTACCTAGTGCTCCTCAGTAAGTGGATGTTGCCAAGGTGACAAAATAAGATTGAAACTAAACAAAAACTCAACCACTCCCAAAAGTGCCAGCCTCCCGCGCCATCTGGAGGAAAAGGCTAGTATTACTAGACACTTGATATGTCCTACAGATGCTAGTTCAAAACATAGAGCTGACAGGACAAAAAGGAAAAATCACTGAATCCCACCAAGGGACACAGTGTGGAGGTTAATATTAAAAGTGTTAAAAAATTATAAATCTAAAAGTATACGGGAAAGAAAGAATTTTCATATCCATAGAGAAAATTATATATTAGAAAAAAACATGTATAAAAAATATATATGTATTAGAGTCACACCATAATACATGGAGGCCCATCCATGAACGTGAAGAGCACTCGGTATCACAATGATGCGACTAGATCCTTATAATGTATGAAATCTAAACATATCACTACGTTCCCATCCTCTCAAGACTACTGGAAGCCCTAATCGCTGGATCCTCCCCATGTCACAGAGAACCAGGAGCGTGTAAGGAAGGAATAGATAATGCACCTTGATCCAACCGTTGCTGGGAGCAAAGTGAATGGATGGAAAGGTGAATAGACATAAAAAAGTGAATGGATGAAGAAATACAATAAAAAAAGTGAATGGATGGATTTTTCACTGATGAACGTTTTATGTTTGAACTCATGGACTGAGTCTGTTTGATTATCATGTTTTCACGTTATTATTATTGTTGTACTTCACATGTACACTTTTTTCTTTTTATTTGAGTTTTTATGATTGGCACGTATATTTTTCCACCACCCATTGAGTCATTTATTTGCTCTCAGTAGATTGTGGTTTTCACTACCACCCATATGCATTCACATTTATGTGTATATTCTCATACTGTTAGCGCACTTTATTTACTCATGTTGTATAGAAATAGGTCAGGTACTCATGTTGGATAGGAATAGGTTAGGTACTCATGTTGGATAGGAAGAGGTCAGGTGCTCATGATTTATAGGAATAGGTCAGGTACTCATGTTGTATAGGAAGAGGTCAGGTACTCATGTTGGATAGGAATAGGTCAGGTACTGATAGGAAGAGGTCAGGTACTCATGTTGGATAGGAAGAGGTCTGGTACTGATGTTGGATAGGAATAGGTCAGGTACGCATGTTGTATAGGAAGAGGTCTGGTACTCATGTTGGATAGGAATAGGTCAGGTACTCATGTTGGATAGGAATAGGTCAGGTGCTCATGTTGGATAGGAAGAGGTCAGGTACTCATGTTGGATAGGAATAGGTCAGGTGCTCATGTTTTATAGGAAAAGGTCAGGTACTCATGTTGTATAGTAAGAGGTCAGGTGCTCATGTTTTATAGGAAGAGGTCAGGTACTCATGTTGTATAGGAAGAGGTCAGGTACTCATGTTGGATAGGAAGAGGTCAGGTACTCATGTTGGATAGGAATAGGTCAGGTACTGATAGGAAGAGGTCAGGTACTCATGTTGGATAGGAAGAGGTCTGGTACTGATGTTGGATAGGAATAGGTCAGGTACGCATGTTGTATAGGAAGAGGTCTGGTACTCATGTTGGATAGGAATAGGTCAGGTACTCATGTTGGATAGGAATAGGTCAGGTGCTCATGTTGGATAGGAAGAGGTCAGGTACTCATGTTGGATAGGAATAGGTCAGGTGCTCATGTTTTATAGGAAAAGGTCAGGTACTCATGTTGTATAGTAAGAGGTCAGGTGCTCATGTTTTATAGGAAAAGGTCAGGTACTCATTTTGTATAGGAAGAGGTCAGGTGCTCATGTTTTATAGGAATAGGTCAGGTACTCATGTTGTATATGAAAAGGTCAGGTACTCATGCTGGATGGGTCAGTGATATTGACCCAATATGGCCGTGTGGCCATGTTAGGTCAGTGATGTCATGACACCGGTCGGCCTAAGCTGTTTTAGGGCAGAAAGCGATGTAAGCATCCAACTCATGTTGTATAGGAATAGGTCAGGTATTCATGTTGTATAGAAATAGGTCAGGTACTCATGTTGGATAGGAATAGGTTAGGTACTCATGTTGGATAGGAATAGGTTAGGTACTCATGTTGGATAGGAAGAGGTCAGGTACACATGTTGGATAGGAATAGGTCAGGTACTCATGTTGGATAGGAAGAGGTCAGGTACTCATGTTGGATAGGAAGAGGTCAGGTATTCATGTTGGATAGGAAGAGGTCTGATACTGATGTTGGATAGGAATAGGTCAGGTGCTCATGATTTATAGGAATAGGTCAGGTAATCATGTTGTATAGGAAGAGGTCAGGTACTCATGTTGGATAGGAAGAGGTCAGGTACTCATGTTGGATAGGAATAGGTCAGGTGCTCATGTTTTATAGGAAAAGGTCAGGTACTCATTTTGTATAGGAAGAGGTCAGGTGCTCATGTTTTATAGGAAGAGGTCAGGTACTCATGTTGGATAGGAATAGGTCAGGTACTCATGTTGTATATGAAGAGGTCAGGTACTCATGTTGGATGGGTCAGTGATATTGACCCAATATGGCCGTGTGGCCATGTTAGGTCAGTGATGTCATGACACCGGTCGGCCTAAGTTGTTTTAGGGCAGAAAGCGATGTAAGCAGTTGAATGTTTATAGCAAAGAGCAGTAGGACACACAAATGTGATAAAACACATCCAGTTATTGCAACTGAACTGCTTTGACAATGGCATAAAATTGCAATTTCCTATTGTCATACATGTTTCAGCTATTACTACCTATATTTTCCATTTTGAAGTAAATGGATGCCGAAAAGAGCATATATTACTAAGGCCGCCGTCATAGGAAACACGTCTTCGTTACAATCAGCCTGGATGCAGCGATGTATGGATTGAACATCGTTCATTAACTCTTCAACAAAGACAGCTCTTTATCAGGCTCTGAAAAAAATAAAAATAAAAAGCTGGAAAATGAAACAGGAAGAAAAAGATGTATGAGTTTCCATGGCGATGAGTGGAGAAAACAGACGCAGCTCGCTATTTAGCCTCTCTTGTCCTGCTTCCATTAATGGCCTGCCATTTAACATCAGTACAGTGGTGCGATGATTGCAAAATGCGTTGTGTCTCCTGCTGATTTCTACACTTTTTTCCCCCTCTGCAACAGCTGCAGCAGCCGTAAAATACATAAAAAGTTTAGCGGAAAATTGCTGATTAATGTGATCTAGTTGTGTGTCTAGTGGATGCAATGGTATTCTGTTGATTTCTAGACTTTTCTTTCTTTTCAAGGAATATGTGATAGCTTGCATACACTATTGTTATATTAATAACACTATTATTATTGCAAGACCCTGAAGTCACAGCAAATGACCTCAAGGTCTATATTGGGTCATATTAAGATGTGGACACCCCTTCAAATGATTGCGTTCAGGTGTTTCGAGTGCAGGGTACTCTTTTATGTTGCAGTATACATTTCAGACAACCTTTTGGTACCATTTTGAGGAAGATTCTTTTTTGTTCCAACATGACTTTGCCCAAAGACAGCTCCATAATGATATTGTTTGGCCACTGTGATGTGGAGGAACTTAAATGATCTGAACAAAGCCTTGACCTCAACCCTACTTTGGGATGAATTTGAACGCTATTTCTGAGCCAGGCCATCTCATCCAACATTAGCACCTGACCTAGAAAATGCTCTTTTGGCCGAATGGGCACAAATTCCTACAACCCAACTCCAAAATTTTGTGGAAAGCCTTCCACAAAGAGTGGAGGCTGTTAAAACCACAACACAAGGCTAAGTGCTATGGTCCCCCCTGACAGGTCCACCCAATTTTGGAGTCTAAGTACCAGCTGCTCTTCATCAGAGCTCCTGATGGTGGAGATAGACCTGTTTTTTTGCTGCAAACTGGTAATCAGGCACCTTAGGATTGCCCTACTGGAACAGAAGGGCTATGGTGCAGAGACTGTTCATGTGGTAGACAAGAGAATGATGAGGTTCAGGCAGAGGTTGTGGCAGGTGGCAGACAAGAGAGTAGTTAGGTCCAGCTGGCAGAGGTTGAGGCAGATGGGAAACAAGAAAGTACTCAGGTCCAGACAGAGGTGGTGGCAAGCAGCAGGCAAAAGAGTTGTCAGGTCCAGGAAGAGGTCCTGCCAGGTGCCAGGCGAAAACTAGTCAAGTCCAAACAAACAAACAAGAGCACTGTAAGGTTTAGCAGCAAGCACGAGAATTGTCAGGTATTGGGGACAAACAGGCAACTGGCAGGCAAGTATTATGGCCATTTTGCTTTTAGGTAGCTGGCTACAAGCCACAGCACCATTCACTTTAAAGGCTATGCCTAAATACCCTTCTGGTCATAGGAAGCACCCAGTATCATTATTAGGAACCCTGGAAGTCCTGGAGGTAGTAGTGGTCAGATGAATCCTGAAAATCCCTGCAGGGATCTTGCAAGGAATCCTGGATGATTTGACAGAGATTCCATGAATCCTGGTAGACCCCATAACCAAGTGTCCTTCACATATTTGTGGCCAAAAGGTGCAATTCTAAAGTGAGGAGAAACCCCCTCAGACACAGTTATCTCCAGAAAGGTGTCCCCACTGAAAGAGTTCTTAAATTGGATGGACAACCAAAACATTTTGGATTTCCCATTGCTTTTCTTTACAGCAGCCTTTCTCGACCTTTTTAAAATGAAGGAACCCTTGAAAAACCTTTCCAGGCTCAGGGAACCCCTGCTAATTATTATTACTAGATGTAGAGTTCACCGCTCATTAGCAAGGTGGTCACTGGGAAGAATGCTCCTTACATTTGTGGTCATTGGGAATAATCCCCCTTACAAATAGCTAAAAAGATCTTTGTTGTCAGTGGTTACTTATCTGAAAGGCAAGAACAGGCCATTGCACAAGGAACCCCTATCAACCACTGGAGAAACACTGGTTGAGAAAGGCTGCTTTACAGTGACAATGGTCACCAGAGAGGCTGAATAACCTATACAGCTATTACAAGGGGAAGGTTCTAATCCTTCCACACTCTATCCAAAACTTACATAAACTAAAATGCTTACAAGCTGCTCTCTCGCTGGTACATGACCCCAGTACGAGTAGCAAAGTTTGTTCCTTCTGCTTCTCCTTTCTGTTTTCGGGATTGTAAGGAGCCTGGCACTCTCCTCCATATCTGGTGGTCCTGCCCGAAAGCCTTAAGATTTTAGACCCAGGTCTACTCTCTGATTAGATTGCTTCTGTCTGTTACCCTACCACGTAACCCCTGTAAAGCCTTGCTGCACAAGCCCATTCCGTCCTTGACCAAAGCCCAGAGGAAGCTGGTGTAGTTTGTCTTCCTGACAGCACGGCAGACCATAGCTAAGGCCGGGTGCCAACCGTTTCTTAACTTTGCTGAGGTTAAACAACGCCTTATGGGAATTATGGTGCACGGGAAGCTCTCGTCCAATTTCATGGACACCCACTCCTGAAGGTCCTGAAGGTTTGGGACCCTTGGATAAACTTTAATGACTAGTTGGGTCTGGACCGCCCCTAGCTATCGATATGACTATTAGCATGGCTTGCTTGGGGATGGCACAATGAATTGTACTGCACAGGACACTTTCCTTCCTTCCTTCTTCTCTGGTTTTCTTCCCAGGTAAGTCCCCTTTTCCTGTTCTCCTCTTGGTTCTCTCCCCCCCCCTTCTATTTTCACTCCTTAGGCAGTTTTTTTCAGGTGGTGGCCTACTCATGCCTCTTCCCTTTCTTTTCTGGTTCCCAGCCCCCTTGTCCTGGAAGTTGGAGTCCTTCCGCTCTCTCCCTCTCCCCTTTTTTCTATTTTCATTCTCCCCCTGGGGTGTATAAGCATATAGGCAATATTTTCCCTACTGATCTACACTATGTGACATAATGTTATTGAATTTGCATTAGGGGATAGGGATGCGGCGATACCGGCGCCGATACCCAGTATTTTCACGAGTACTCAATTATGATTTGGACAAAAAACTCACCGCATGCCTGTTCAAATTGCATGTAATTCTTTGTAGTGCAATTTGCACCCATTCATTTTGTATGGACACGAATCGCATCGCAAAGTATCGGTACTCGGTATCGGCGATACGAAAACGGTATGGGTGCATCCAAAATTTGCATACTTGCTGGACTTGCCCTTGGCTAGTGAAGAACTTTGTATAGTGTTGTGATCGCTTGAGCTAGTTGTAATGTTTTAGCACCATATGATGTACTCTCGTTTTCTACAATTTTTTTTGTTGTACTTCTCTATATATTATCTTTTGTACCTTTTGTTATTCAACTTTGGAAAGCATTAATACAAATCTTTGTAAACCAGAACTTACATAAACTGTTTTGGCTGGAGATACGCTTTAAAAATTGCATAAAACCTTTTATTGTGCTGCATGCCACGAGCAATATCTGAACGTCATTATATTCTTGTAATTAATTATACACCACCATATAAAAGTCTTTTATCTCAAGGAAACAATTGCTTCTGCAACTTTTCCCATTCACCATTCACAGCCGAGTCCTTCACCTCCACAAACATTATCCTATCATTAGCCAAGCTGAGAATATTTTCTTTATAAACCTAAATAATTTTTCAGTTTATTCTCATAATTAACATCGAATAATGAAAAAAAAAAAAAGAATGTTTCATGTTGCCAGATGCTTTAGAAGCTCCCGAAACATACCAATTCATAGAAATGAAAAATGACTGATGACAGCATTAAACGTTGGTCCGCCTGTAAAACAAGATTGCGGTCTGAAGTTGCATTGAGGGCTTTTTCACACCAGATGCGGCACTGAAACACACGCAAAATTGTGCGTTTTCCCACACTGCACGAAAAACGTGTTGCCTTTTGCAGACGTGCTCAGATGCCATTCATTTCTAATGGTGACCCTATGCATCTAGCGTACACGCTTTTCGAGCCAATCCAAAACATATGGTACCATGTGTTTTGTTGTGGGGCTAAATTGTGCCAGAACCTTTTTTGTGGGTTTCACGCGCATAGGGCAGCCCAATGGTAGCTTATCTGAGAGGCAAAATTGGCTCAATGCTAAAAGCAGAACTACAGTGCCTTGAAAAATTATTCATACTCTTTGAAATTTTCCACATTTTGTCATGTTACAACCAAAAATTTGAAGGTACAGTAAATCTCCGTAATGGGACACAGATGGCAAAAAAAAGAAATCTAACAGGGGTTATAACCCTCCCCTCTGCCGCGTACACATGACCGGTTTTGCCGTCGGAGTAAACTCCGAAGGTTTCTCAGACGGAACTCCAACGGAATTCCGCTCAAGCGGTCTTGCGTACACACGATCACACCAAAGTCCGACCGTCCAGAACGCGGTGACGTACAACACGTACGACGGGACTAGAAAAAGGAAGTTCAATAGCCAGTAGCCAGTAGCTGGCGTCTCGTACTTGCTTCAGAGCATGCAACGTTTTTGATACTTCGGAAAAGCATACAGATGAGCGGTTTTCACGATAGGAGTTGGTTTGGTCGGAAATATTTAGAACATGTTCCATTTCTAGGTCCGTCATAATTTTCGAAAAAAAAAAGTCCGATGAGGCCTACACGCGATCGGAATAGTTGAAGAAAAGCTTCCCTAGGAATTTTTCTGTCGGGCATTCAGCTCTTGTGTATGCGGCTTTACTCTATCCAGTGTGAAAAAAATAGTTTATACAGTGCCTTGAAAAAGTATTCATACCCTTTGATATTTTACACATTTTGTTATGTTACAACCAAAAATGTTAATGTATTTTATTGGGATTTTATGTGATAGACCAACACAAAGTGGCACATAATTGTGAAGTGGAAGGAAAATGATAAATGGTTTTCAATATTTTTTACAAATAAATATGTGAATAGTGCGGGGGGCATTTGTATTCAGCCCCCCTGAGTCAATAGACTTGTAGAACCCCCTTTCACTGCAATTACAGCTGCAAGTCTTTTTGGGGATGTCTTTACTAGCTTTGCACATCTAGAGAGAGAGATTTTTTCCCGTTCTTCTTTGCAAAATAGCTCAAGCTCTGTAAGATTGGATGGAGAGCGTCTGTGAACAGCAATTTTCAAGTCTTGCTACAGATTCTCAATTGGATTTAAGTCTGGACTTTGACTGGGACATTCTAACACATGAATATTCTTTGATCTAAACCATTCCATTTTAGCTCTGGCTGTATGTTTTGGGTCGTTGTCCTGCTGGAAGGTGAAGTCTCAAGTCTTTTGCAGACTCAGATTGCCCTGTATTTGGCTCCATCCATCTTCCCATTAACTCTGACCCTCTGACCAGCTTCCCTGTCCCTGCTGAAGAAAAGCATTGCCACAACATGATGCTGCCACCACCATGTTTCACGGTGGGGATGGTGTGTTAAGGGTTATATGCTGTGTTAGTTTTCCGCCACACATACTGTTTTGGTTTCAGGCCAAAAAGTTTAATTTTGGTCTCATTTGACCAGAGCACCTTCTTCCAAATGTTTGCTGTGTCCCCCACATGGCTTCTCGCAAACTGTAATCGGGAATTCTTATGGCTTTCTTTCAACAATGGCTTTTTTCTTGCCACTCTTCCATAAAGGTTAAATATTCTCCCACCTGAGCTGTGGATCTCTGCAGCTTCTCCAGAGTTACCATGTGGATAATTGCCAAGAGGGAGGGGGGAGAGGTGATTTTCCTTCTGGCGCCGCAGTGCCTCAGGAGGAAGTGGGAGCCGGATCCCTCTAAGAAGAGGTTATACGCCCCCCCCCCCCCCCAAAATGACATGCCAAATGTGACATGTCAGGGGGTCACCTGCACTTAAAGTGGAAGTTCCATTTTTGGATGGAACTCCGCTTTAACTAAAGATGAAAAACATAAATATATAACTGTGTATATATAATATAATTCACATTAGCACTCTTAAATGTGTCCAGAGAAAAAGCAGCTTTGTTTTTATGAATTTTTTTGCGTTCAAAAGTGCATTGTTTCTGTATTTCTGAAGTTAGTAGCTGATTGGCTACCATGCCCATCTGCACCACATTTTGCACTCTCCGGTTTTAGTAAATCAACCCCATAGCTTCATAGTCAGGCTGAAAAGAGACACAAGTCCATCTAGTTCACCCAATAGAAAAAAAAATGTATATACATATAGAAAACCTCCTTGTATACACAACCCTATACCCACGTTTGATCCAGAGGAAGCATGATCCAAATTTCTCCAGCGGGAAAAAAATAAATTCCTTCCTGATCCCCCAGAAGGCAATTGGATAATTGGATATTCCTTAAATCAGCAATCCATAAGGATAAATACATCACTGCACTCCATAAAGCAGAGCTCTAAACATGTCACCCCTCCCATCAAGGTCCGTAGAAATTATCCATTATCCTCGAAAGAGTCAAGATGGAGAATGAACTTTACCTAGGGGCCTTGATTACATTTAGCTAACCCCATCGCTCCAAAACATCTGTATATTTAGGAATAAAAAATGGCAAACAACATTGGTAGGATGGAAAAAAATCTGAAAACATGAAATAGGGAGCTTTGCCATCTTCTTTGTAAATTGCTTCCTATATGTCCTTCAGGCTCAAAAGTCTTATCTTCCAATAAAGAGAATTCAATGCAGAAGACTTGTTCACCACTCACAAGCCCATAATGAGCTCCCTAGGGGCTCTAAGGGAATAGGTAGAATGACAAGATGCTGTTCTGGCCTGAAGAGGTATCTGGTGCTGGACCAAGGAGTGAAGAAAAAACAGTTACTTCTCAGAAAATTATAAAAAGTGCTTGTGCAGATAAACAGGAAACATCAAGTTCATCCGAAGTGTTATTATATATATATATATATATATATATATATATATATATATAGATAGATATATATAGATATATATCTATATATATCTATCTATATATATAGATATATATATATAGATATAGATATCTATATATATATATCTATATATATATAATGTTATATATAAAGTGCTTTTGCAGAAAAGAAAGAAAGACATCCAATTCATCCTAGTGTCACCATCCTTTGTGTAACAATAGTTTGCCCCAGCCTCTCACCTCATACGGCGACCCCCACAGGTCTAGTCAAGCCTCTTGTATCAATGGGGCACTGATTCCCCAGCAGACAGTTGATTTCCAGGGGTATCCACAGACCGCTCATAAATAGGGGTCACTTCTGTGGCTCATCGAATAAAGTTTACATGAAATGAGAGAAGGTGGGCTCCATAGTGCAGCAATCCAAAAACGTTTTAATGTAAAACACACGTAGTAACTTACAGTTTAAAAACAATGCAAACAGTGTGACAGGCTATAGGACTTCCGGTCTCGGCCGCAACCGGAAGTGACGACACCCGACTCCTCGCTGACGCGGTGCGACTTCATGACATCATGAATATTGCACTTTGAATATTGCACCTTGTAGTTATATATTTACTGTTTATATTGAATATGCGCCACATTGTTTTTCTTTATTCTAGCTATGCAGTGTGAGAGCACCTTTTGATGTTGATGCTTTTCGCCTAGTGTAGATTTATTCCTATTGGTTTTGCACATTGGTACTATTACATTGTAAGATGGAGAAGGAACTTTCCCTAGGGGGTTTTATTATTTTATTAATTTTTTGCTGCTTTTACATCAATTTCACACCTTTTTTTGTCACTGCATTTTATTAACCCCATTGTTCTTCAACATCTCTATATATTGTAATAAAAATTGAAAAACATTTTCAGCAAGATGGGAAAAAAATCTGAAAACATGTAAAAGGAAGAGTTGCCATCTTCTTTGTAATTTGCTCCTTATATATCCTTTTGGGCTCAAAAGTCCTCTAGTAGATTTGGTGTCCATTCCTGGAATTCATCTCTTTCAATAAAGAGAATAAAACGCAGAAGACATGTTCACCATTTATAATCCCATAATGTTGGGCCACCTTCCGGACAAACCAAGTGCCAGAAGCCAGAAAGAAGTTCCTCCTAGAGGCTCCCAGGCCACCAGTATATCCAGAATGAAGAAGAAAGCAGCAATGTTAATGTAGGTGGGGCGGCTGCCCTGGGTGCAATGAAACAGATGGGGGGCGCCCCTTTCCTTCTGTTACAGGGCTGACAGGAGTAGTGACAGCAGCATCACTACTCCTGTCAGCCCAGCGCTGGGAGCAGTGAGAAGAGATGGAGAAAGCCGGAGGGAGGTGCAGGCTGTGCTCTCTCTCTTCCTTTTCCTGCCTGCCAGTGCAGTGCTCTTGTATTCAAAAGCTGGCAGTAGTATACACAGAGACACAGGAGTGCTGCACTGGCAGGCGGGAGGAGGGGGAGGGAGAGCACAGTTTGGCATCTTTTCCCTGGGCTCTGGGTGACCTTTTCCCCATCACTGGGTGTCAGTACATAAAATGCATCACAGTGGGGCTGTGTTGGGGATATTTTCTTGGCACACTTTGGGACTCTTAGTACCAATTGAGCATGGTTTAAATTCCACGGCCTACCTGAGTATTGTTGCTGACCACGTCCATCTCTTTGTGACTACAGTGTCCTCATCTTCTGATGGCTCCTTCCAGCAGGAT
Source organism: Lithobates septentrionalis (assembly GCA_037952835.1). Taxonomy (NCBI): domain Eukaryota; kingdom Metazoa; phylum Chordata; class Amphibia; order Anura; family Ranidae; genus Lithobates; species Lithobates septentrionalis. Next base: position 159,976 of record JBBDGP010004285.1, read on the forward strand.
AATGCACCATGTCACAAAGCTCCAATCATCTCACCACTGGACAATGAGGTCCCTGTACTCCAATGGCCTCCACACTCCCCAGATCTCAATCCAATAGAGCACCTTTTGGGATGTTGTGGAACAAGAGATTTGCATCATGGATGTGCAGCCGACAAATCTGCATCAACTGCGTGATGCTATCATGTCACTATGGACCAAAATCTCTGAGGAACATTTCCAAAACCTTGTTAAATCCATGCCACAAAGAATGAAGGCAGTGCTGAAGGCAAACGGGGGTCCAACCCGGTATTAGCAAGGTGGACCTAATAAAGTGGCCGGTGAGTGTAGACAGATCACTCTGTTGCCCTCACTGCAGTCAGGTCACAATGACCCTCCTGTACCTTTTGTATTGAACTGTACTGTAATTGTGTTGTCCCCCTTATACATTGTAAAGCGCTGCGTAAACTGTTGGCGCTATATAAATCTCGTATAATAATAATGACACTCAGCCCTGATTCAGGACTATAAAGTGCATTTCTTCCTTTACAAATTGTTGCTCAAGCCTTGGAAAAGGGGGAATCCATTGCCCCGAAACCCGTTGGTTGTATCTGAATTTTTTTTTTTGTTCAATAAACAATTCAAATGAATCTCCAAGTGAAATTTTTTTTTTTTTTTTTTTTACTAGGCGCTCCTAACCACATATTCCGACTTTAATGTTTTAGAGACATTTGCCTTATCTCGTCAGAGATGGGTAATAACCTTTAAATTAGCTGAATAGCACATGTGAATAAAATGATTCTTGGAGCAGACAGAGGTAACTAATTATTGACATCCCGAGCTTCATTTTCTCCTTCCAAATTTAGTCCGAAATGATCTTCGAGTATTAAAATCTGTCAAATTGGCCACATTTGCTGATAGTGCAATTTTCACTTAAGCTGTCGACACATAACGAAGGAAGGAAATGAAAGCGGCGCCGCTTATTGAGGAATTCCAAACTGAGAAAGAGCAAATGTAAAAAAAGAAATTCTGCAAAAAAAAAATAAATAAATAAAGGCCACTTAGAATGGTCAGCAACTACCTGCAAAGTCAAAGCTTCTCATACACTGTATCGGCTTTATCCTTAGACTCTGTTTTCTGAATTTGCAATTATTTAAAGTAGACGCAAGCCTGAAATAAATGACATTTAGTTTACCAAAGCACAATGTGTCATAAACAGTTCCCATTTTACATAATAAAATAATGGGTGCTTGACATGTTACATCTCAGTGCTTAGTCTCTTTGCTGAAGCTTCCTGGTTACATGCACTCCTTCCATGGTTGTGTAGATTTTCTTAGCCCCGTATCTCCTGATGGTGACAACAGTGGAACATAACTACATAAAATGTGCTTAAATGGCCACTTGTAGTGTCCATTGGGAGCTGGGGTGACAACGCAGGAGCATGAACGGGAAACAGAAACCTGACGTTGTCACTCTATAATAGGAAGTAACTAAATAGGACTTTTATGGCTTCACTGGGTGGTATTTTAGAGCAGGTTTTATGGAAAAATGAAAAAAAAAAAAAAAAAAATATATATATATATATATATATAGTACACTATTATACCAAAAGTATTGGGACGTCTGCCTTTACACACACATGAACTTTAATGGCATCCCAGTCTTAGTCCATAGGGTTCAATATCGAGTTGGCCCACCCTTTGCAGCTATAACAGCTTCAACTCTTCTGGGAAGGCTGTCCACAAGGTTTAGGAGTGTGTCTATGGGAAGGTTTGAAGTGCATTTGTGAGATCAGGCACTGATGTTGTACAAGAAGGCCTGGCTCGCAGTCTCCACTCTAATTCATCCCAAATGTTTTCTAGCGGGTGGAGGTCAGGACTTTGTTCAGACCAGTCAAGCTCCTCCACCCCTAACTTACTCATCCATGTCTTTATGGACGTTGCTTTGGGCACTGGTGTGCAATCATGCTGGAACAGGAAGGGGCCATCCCCAAACTGTTCTCACAAAGTTGGGAGCATGAAATTGTCTAAAATGTCTTGGTATGTTGACGCCTTAAGTGTTCCCTTCACTGGAACTAAGGGGCCAAGCCCAACCCTTGAAAAACAACCCCACACCATAATCCCCCTCCAACAAATGATTTGGACCAGTGCACAAAGCAAGGTTCATGGATGAGCGAGTTTGGGGTGGGCAAGCATCTCAATACTTTTGGTAATGGTCTGGGGCTGCATGAGTGCTGCCGGCAACACCGGGGAGCTACAGTTCATTGAGGGAACCATGAATGCCAACGTGTACTGTGACATACCGAAGCAGAGCATGATCCCCCTCCCTTCGGAGACTGGGCGCAGGGCAGTATTCCAACATGATAACGACCCCAAACACACCTCCAAGACCACCACTTCCTTGATAAAGAAGCTAAGTGGTGACTTTTGCTGTCACTTTTTAAATAGCTCTTTTTTTTTTTTTTTTTGGTTTCATCAGTCTATCAATTAAGGGGTGTGGTTAATTGCTCACAGGTGACTATTTAACTGGTTGCAGGGCTCAGTGTGAGCGTGCTCAGTTTGAAGCAGTGGAGCTTGGTGTAAGTGGAGCTGGATTAAGTGGGAGTTAAACACAAGAGTTTAAAACAGGAGGTTATAACAGGGGTCATAGTACCTGTGTAGTGTGAGTATCTGAGTGTTGTCTGAGTAGTGTGTGTGGATCGTTAGTACTGTGTATTGTGTACCTGTGTATTGTCTTGTTGTGTACCTGTGTATTGTCTTGAGTATTAGTGCCAGGAAGCTAGCTGTTAGGTAATTTGGACAGGGTAAAATTCCCCAATCCTCACTAAATTTAATAGGTACGATGCCCGGCGGGTGTGGAGAGGCGGCTCTTTGTACATCTTGCCGCATGTATGCGTTCCTTGATCATCCGATCGAGGGCGAATACTGCTGTGCAAAATGTAAGCACATTGTTTCCCTGGAAGCCCAGGTTCTGAATCTAGGGAAGCAACTGTCAGCACTGAGAAGTCCCTCCATACTAAAGGTGAGCCAGGAACGTACATGGCAGGTGCCGGCAGGGGCCAGCACAGAGGCGGGTGGAGACAAAGAGGTGCAGGCACTAGCAAAGAGTAGATGGGTGACAGTCAGGAGGGGTAGAGGGGGAAGTGCCAGAGAGGCCGTTCCAGGACTGGAGCATCCCAATAAGTACGCTCCATTGAGTGACATTGGTGAAACCAGTCAGGGACCAGCACTGCTGGAGATGAGGGACTCTCCTAGCTGCCAGGGGAAGAACTCCTCCAGTGAGAGTGGGGGGGCAGCAAAGGGAAAGGAAAGACAGATTCTGGTGGTAGGGGACTCAATTCTTAGAAGGACAGAGAGGGCAATCTGTAACCAAGACCTGAAGCGCCGAACAGTATGTTGTCTACCGGGCGCTCGGGTTCGGCACATCACGGATCTTGTGGACAGATTACTGGGAGGGGCTGGGGAAGACCCGGCTGTCATGGTGCACGTTGGCACCAATGACAAAGTCAGAGGCAGATGGAGTGTCCTAAAGAACGATTTTAGGGACTTAGGAGCTAAATTGAGGAAAAGGACCTCCAAGGTAGTGTTCTCAGGAATACTACCGGTACATCGAGCCACACCAGAAAGGCAGAGGGAGATTAGGGAAGTAAACAAGTGGCTGAAGAGCTGGTGTAGTAAGGAGGGGTTTGGGTTCCTGGAGGACTGGGCCGACTTCTCAGTCGGTAACCGGTACTATAGAAGGGACGGACTGCACCTAAATGAGGAGGGTGCAGATCTGCTGGGAATGAAGATGGCCAAAAAGTTAGAGGGGTTTTTAAACTAGGCGATGGGGGGGAGGGTCCAGAGACAGTGATAGCCAGCGCGGAAGATATTCCAGAGGGTAGTATTGGGGGCATTAGTGGTAGGTTAACCAAAGCACAAAAACACAAGGTGAGTATAGTAGCAAGTCCTAGTTGCAATCTTGAAACACCCAATACGAGGACAATATGCGACCAGTCTAAACTATGTGGCATGTTCACCAATGCCAGGAGCATGGCGGACAAGATGGGTGAACTAGAGATACGGTTGTACAAGGAGGATTTGGATTTTGTGGGAATTTCAGAGACCTGGTTCAACAGCTCTCATGATTGGCTGGCAAACATTCAAGGGTATACCCTATACCGCAAGGATAGAGAAGGTAAAAAAGGGGGAGGGGTATGCCTATATATCAAGAATAATGTACACGTGAGTGTGAGAGATGACATCACTGAGGGGGCTAGGGAGGAGGTGGAATCTTTATGGGTAGAGCTCCAAAGGGATGAAGCTAAGGGGAAAATAATACTGGGAGTATGCTATAGGCCCCCAAACCTGAGGGAGGAAGTGGAGACGGATCTCCTATCACAAATTGGATTAGCAGCAAGGATGGGAAGTGTTATCATAATGGGGGATTTTAATTATCCAGACATAGACTGGGCGGAGGGAACCGCGCATTCATTTAAGGCTCGCCAGTTCCTTAGTGTTTTGCAGGACAATTTTATGGGTCAGATGGTAGACGCACCAACTAGAAATAAAACATTACTAGATCTACTGATTACCAATAATACAGACCTGATAACAGATGTGGTAATACGGGGCAATTTAGGTAACAGCGATCACAGGTCAATTAGTTTCAGTATAAATCACACAAATAGGAAACATGAAGGGAACACAAAGACACTGAATTTCAAAAGAGCCAACTTCCCTAAACTACAAACCTTGCTAAAAGGCATAAATTGGGATAAAATATTAGGAACAAAGAATACGGAGGAGAGATGGGTTTGCTTTAAGAGCATATTAAATAAGGGCATTAGCCAATGTATCCCATTGGGTAATAAATTTAAAAGAGCGAACAAACATCCTGGATGGCTTAACTCCGATGTAAAAATGCATATAAAAGCAAAGGAGAAGGCCTTCAAAAAATACAAGGTTGAGGGATCATCCTCAGCATTCAGTATTTATAAAGAATGCAATAAGAAATGTAAGGGTGCAATTAGGATGGCTAAGATAGAACATGAAAGACACATAGCGGAGGAGAGCAAAAGAAATCCCAAGAAATTCTTTAAGTATGTAAACAGTAAAAAAGGGAGGACAGACCATATTGGCCCCATAAAGAATGAGGAAGGACATCTGGTTACAAAGGATGGGGAGATGGCAAAGGTATTGAATTTATTCTTCTCCTCAGTCTTCACAAGTGAATCGGGGGGCTTCAGTAACCAAAACTGCAGTGTTTATCCTCATGACACATCACAGGAAGCACCTCCATGGTTAACAGAGGACGGAATTAAAATTAGACTTGAGAAACTTAACATTAATAAATCACCGGGACCAGATGGCTTGCATCCGAGGGTACTTAGGGAACTCAGTCAGGTGATTGCCAGACCGTTGTTCCTAATATTTACAGACAGTCTATTGACTGGAATGGTACCAGCTGATTGGAGAAAAGCCAATGTAGCACCAATATTTAAAAAGGGCCCAAAAAACATCCCTGGGAATTACAGACCAGTTAGCCTAACATCAATAGTATGTAAACTCTTGGAGGGGATGATAAGGGACTATATACAAGATTTTAGTAATAAGAATGATTTCATTAGCAGTAATCAGCATGGATTCATGAAGAATCGTTCTTGCCAAACCAATCTATTAACCTTCTATGAGGAGGTGAGTTGCCATCTAGATAAAGGAAGGCCCGTAGACGTGGTGTATCTGGATTTTGCAAAAGCATTTGACACAGTTCCCCATAAACGTTTACTATACAAAATAAGGTGCGTTGGCATGGACCATAGGGTGAGTACATGGATTGAAAACTGGCTACAGGCTACTGGCGTGTTCAGAGGGTGGTGATAAATGGGGAGTACTCAGAATGGTCAGGGGTGGGTAGTGGGGTTCCCCAGGGTTCTGTGCTGGGACCAATCCTATTTAATTTGTTCATAAACGACCTGGAGGATGGGATAAAGAGTTCAATCTCTGTATTTGCAGACGATACTAAGCTAAGCAGGGCAATAACTTCTCTGCAGGATGTGGAAATCTTGCAAAAAGACCTGAACAAATTAATGGGGTGGGCGACTACATGGCAAATGAGGTTCAATGTAGAAAAATGTAAAATAATGCATTTGGGTGGCAAAAATATGAATGCAATCTATACACTGGGGGGAGAACCTCTGGGGGAATCTAGGATGGAAAAGGACCTGGGGGTCCTAGTGGATGATAGGCTCAGCAATGGCATGCAATGCCAAGCTGCTGCTAATAAAGCAAATAGAATATTGGCATGCATTAAAAGGGGGATCAACTGCAGAGATAAAACGATAATTCTCCCGCTCTACAAGACTCTGGTCCGCCCGCACCTGGAGTATGCTGTCCAGTTCTGGGCACCAGTCCTCAGGAGGGACGTACTGGAAATGGAGCGAGTACAAAGAAGGGCAACAAAGCTAATAAAGGGTCTGGAGGATCTTAGTTATGAGGAAAGGTTGCAAGCACTGAACTTATTCTCTCTGGAGAAGAGACGCTTGAGAGGGGATATGATTTCAATTTACAAATACTGTACTGGTGACCCCACAATAGGGATAAAACTTTTTCGCAGAAGAGAGTTTAATAAGACTCGTGGCCACTCATTACAATTAGAAGAAAAGAGGTTTAACCTTAAACTACGTAGAGGGTTCTTTACTGTAAGAACGGTAAGGATGTGGAATTCCCTTCCACAGGCGGTGGTCTCAGCGGGGAGCATTGATAGCTTCAAGAAACTATTAGATAATCACCTGAATGACCGCAATATACAGGGATATGTAATGTAATACTGACACATTATCACACACATAGGTTGGACTTGATGGACTTGTGTCTTTTTTCAACCTCACCTACTATGTAACTATGTAACTATGTAACTATGTAAGTGAGGGTAAAGGTGATGGACTGGTCAAGCATGTCTCCAGACCTAAACCCTATTGAGCATCTGTGGGGCATCCTCAAATGAAAGGTGGAGGAGCGCAAGGTCTCTAACATCCACCAGCTCTGTGATTATGTCATGGAGGAGTGGAAGAGGTCTCCAGTGCCAACCTGTGAAGCTCTGGTGAACTCCATGCCCAAGAGGGTTAAGGCAGTGCTGGAAAATAATGGTGGCCACACAAAATATTGAGACTTTGGACCCAATTTGGACATTTTCACTTAGGGGTGTACTCACTTTTGTTGTCAGCGGTTTAGACATTAATGGCTGTGTGTTGAGTTATGTTGAGGGGACAGCAAATTTACACTGTTATACAAGCTGTACACTCACTACTTTACATTACCATGTTAAAGCTTATATGAGATGGTGAGATGTCAGTGCCTTCATCTACACCGGTTTTAACATGTTCATGTAATTTCAAAACGTTTAAATTCAAATATTCTATTTATAGGACATTAGAAGGAAATGTTATTAAATTAGAATAAAATTACAATACAATATTTCATATTTGCATATTATACAAAACAATGAATTCAAATATAATTTGAATAAAATGTTTGTTAAATTAGTAATTCAATAAATGGAAAAATATTAATAAAGTAAAACATAATTACAGTATATTTTCATATATTATATTTATATATCTTCAACTCTCTAAAACATGCACTAGTCACCCCCATACTTAAAAAGCCCTCACTGGACCCCACCAATCCTAACAACCTACTCCCCCTCTCCTTGCTCCCCTTTTTTTTATCCAAAATGCTTGAATGCCTAGTCTACAACCGAGTAACCATTTCACTTCAAATAGCCTTCTTGATCCCCTTCAGTCTGGATTTCGCCCTCAACACTACACTTAAAACTGCTCTCTAAAAACTCACAAAAGATCTGCTAAGGACTAATTCCAATGGACACCATTCTGTACTACTCCTGAACCTCTCTGCTTTCCTTTGATATGGTGGACCAACCCCTCCTAAAAAAAACTCCACACGTTTGGTCTCCGTGACTCTACTCTTTGCTGGTTTTCATCCTACAACCGCACCTTTAGCATTACTTACAATTCTACTTCCTCCTCTACTCTTCCTTTCCCTGTCAGGGTGCCCAAGGTTCTGTTCTTGGACCTCTCCTATTATTCCTCTACACCTCCTCCCTGGGTCAGTTAATAGCCTCCCATGGCTTCCAGTGCCTAACGACTGTAATTTTATCTTCTCCATCAGCTCATCCCCCACAGTTATTTCTTTTGTATCACTTGACCCTCCCTTCTAAATTGTAAGCTCTAACGATCAGGGCCCTCTGATTTCTCCTGTATTGAATTGTATTGTAATTTTACTGTCTGCCCTCATGTTGTAAAGCGCTGCGCAAACTATTGGTGCCACTAGAACAGGGCCACTAAACAAAGGGTCAGTTTATTGGTCTTCAGACTTAACGGGGGGCTGGACTGTGGCCATGGGGAGTAGAAAAGGTCCCGATATCAGTGGGAATAAAACAATGCCCCATCTTTGGTGTCAGTGGGAGGAATAGTGCCCCATTGTTGGTGTCAGTGGGAAGAATTATGCCCTATCGTTGGTGTCATTGGGCCCCATTTTTGTTGTCATTTGGAGGAATTGTGCCCCATCATTGGTTTTCGTTGGGGGGGGGGGGGGACTTTGCCCCATCATTGGTGCTAGTGGGGGGAATTACCTCACCAAGGATGAAAATAGTGCCCCAGAGGCTGGATAAAAGCAAGCAAGGGGCCACATCTGGCCCCCGGGCCACAGTTTGGATACCACTGCATAAGAATACAATTTGAGTAATCTGATTGTTTGTTAAAAAAGAAAAAAAGAGAAAATGAAAAGAAAATATTATTAAACTAGAATATACTTAGAGCATAATATTATATAATTAATTAGAGCATAACACTATATAATTAAAATAAAAGATTATTATTTGCAGAAATAAAAAAAATAGAAAGAAAAATATCTATAAATATTATATCCTGTAAATATAAATATAAAATATTCTATCTATAAAAATACTATGAAGAGTTTATTTATTTATTTATTTATTTTTTAGCAGGGTGGTTCTTGGTTTTGACGTCTGACCTGAGAATGTCAATCGCTAATGATGATTTCTTTCTACATAGTATGTCTGACGAGTCATCAACGAGATTACTTGTTAAATGCAAATTGATGTAAATTGTTTGTTAAAAAAGAAAAATAGGAAAATGGAAAGAAAATATTATAAAACTAGAATATACTTAGAGTATAATATTATATAATTAATTAGAGTATAACAATATATAATTAAAATAAAAGATTATTATTTACAGAAATAAAAAAAATAGAAAGAAAAATATCTATACATATTATATCCTGTAAATATAAATATAAAATATTCTATCTATAAAAATACTATGAAGAGTTTTTTTATTTTATTTTTTTATTATTTTTTTTTAGCAGGGTGGTTCTTGGTTTTGAAGTCTGACCTGAGAATGTCAATCGCTAATGATGATTTCTTTCTACATAGTATGTCTGACGAGTCATCAACGAGATTACTTGTTAAATGCAAATTGATGTAAAATGTTTGTTTAAAAAGAAAAATAGGAAAATGGAAAGAAAATATTATAAAACTGGAATATACTTAGAGCATAATATTATATAATTAATTCGAGTATAACACTATCTAATTAAAGTAAAAGATTATTATTTACAGAAATAAAAAAAGAAAGAAAAATATCTATAAATATTATATCCTGTAAATATAAATATAAAATATTCTATCTATAAAAATACTATGAAGAGTTTTTTTATTTTTTTATTTTTTTTTTAGCAGGGTGGTTCTTGGTTTTGAAGTCTGACCTGAGAATGTCAATCGCTAATGATGATTTCTTTCTACATAGTATGTCTGACGAGTCATCAACGAAATTACTTGTTAAATGCAAATTGATGTATATCGATACATCCAAGATGTCCTTTATTGTGTTCAACGCTCATTATACGCTCTTCTAATTGAAGGTCACCCATGTATGAGTCTTATCTAATAAGTGTTCATCTCTCAATCATGAGTGACCTTAGAGGGACTTTGTAAGTATAGACTGTGCTGGGAGGCTTCTGGTTCTCTGTCTTTCGTTGGTACCATCAAAGCTCATCAAAGCAGTATGAAGGGGTCCTTTCAAAAAAAAAAAAAAATTGCAGTGTGGAAACACAGTGTAAAAAAAGATGAAAAATACCAGATGGAGGGATTAAAAACAAAAAAACAAAAACTGTGAATAATTTTACAATGATAACAATAAAAATCCTTCCCGACAGTGAAAAAATGGAACAAAAAGTTTAGATACAGCGGGTAAATTATTGAACACGTCAACAATTTTCTAGGGATTTCTAAAGGTGCTATTGACATGAAATTTTCACTACATGTCGGCAGCAACCCATACAATACATACAAAGAAACCAAAAAAAATAAATTCAGAAATTAAGTTCTGTGTAATAAAATAGAATGACATGGGGAAAAAGTATTAATCACTCTAACTGAAATACTTGGTATAAAATCCTTTGTTGGTCACAACAGCTTCAAGACATCTCCTGTATGGAGAAACTAGTCACATGCGTTGCTCAGGTGAGATTTTGACCCATTTTTCCACACAAACAGTCTTCAAATCTTGAAGGCTCCGTGGGCCTCTTCTATGAAAGACGATCTTTAGTTCTTTCCATAGATTTTCTATTGGATTCAAGTCAGGTGATTGGTTGGGCCATTCTATCAGCTTTATTTTCTTTCTTTGAAACCAATTGAGAGTTTCCTTGGCTTTGCGTTTGGGATCATTGTCTTGCTGAAATGTCTTCCCTCGTTTCATCTTCATCATCCTGGTAGATGATGACATTTATCAAGAATGTCTTGGTACATTTTTACATTCATCCTTCCTTCAATGATATGAAGTTTGCCAGTACCGTATGCTGAAAAACAGCCCCACACCATGATGTTCCCACCACCAAACCTCACTGTTGGTATGGGGGTGTTTTTGGGGTGATGTGCCATGTGACCTCCAAAAAAGTCTTGTGTGGTGAGCGTACCTAAAGACCATGGCAGGTGAGTGCATTACTTATTGTTTTCTTTGAAACTGTTGTACCTGTTCATTCCTGGGCCTTTCTGAAGCTCTCCACAAGTGGTCCTTGGCTCTTGGACAACTCTTCTGATAATTCTTTTCACTCCTCTGTCAGAAATCTTGCAACGAGCACCTGTTTGTGGCCGGTTTATGGTGAACTCAAGTTCTTTCCTCTTTGGGATTATGGCCCCAAAAGTGCTCACTGGAACATTTAGAAGTTTAGAAATCCTTCTGTAACCAATGCCATCTGTTTTTTTTTTATAACAATAAGTTTTCGAAGGTCTTGAGAGAGCTCTTTGCTTTTACCCATCATGAGATGTTTCTTGTGTGACACCTTGGTGATGAGACACCTTTTTATAGGCCATCAGTTGAGACTGAACCAGCTGATATTAATTTGCAGTGACAAAGGGCAAGATTGCTTTCTAATTACTGATAGATTTCACCAGGTGTCTTGGTTTTCCATGCCTGTTTTTACCTCCCTTTCCTCATGTGTTCAAAATTTTTTCCCTGTGTCATTCCATTTTATTCCACATAACTTAATTTCTGAACTTATTTGTTTCTTTGTATGTATGGATTGTGTGGATTGTTACTGACATGTGGTGAAAATTTCATGCCAATAGCACCTTTAGAAATATATTTACAGAGAAAAATATTGATGTGTTCAATACTTATTTTACCCACTATATTTTGCCTCATATATTTTTTTGTTGTGCCCAGGATTACATTTTTGTTTATTTTTTTAGTCAATTTAAAATGAAATTTTGCATATAAATCAGAATCAGAATCAGAAATGCATTTTAATATATATACATAAATACATTTCTATCACCAGGTGGAGCTGTAAACACCTATTCACATGTTTACCTCGGCTCTGCTGAATAAAGACAGCTGTAAATAAAAAACAAAACATTCCAACGTGCGTCTTCTCCCCCCTCCTCCTAGGCGTCCAAGAGGATCGCCTGTCCTTTCAGCCAATCGGGTGACGGGTCCCAGGACCCGTTTCCTGATTGGCCGGGAGGAGATTCAGTGTGAGAATAGCGACCCCTAGCAAACTCTGGAGGAACCCTAGTTGAGAAACCCAGACCTAGGGTGACTACTCCTATGTAGGAGAACATTAAAATAAAAACAAGGATGGACCCTAAGGGGGAAAGGTGGTCTTTTGAATTGGGGTAGCCCAGAGCCTGGACATGGGCTTTAAATTGGACCTTCAGTCATTTTTTCAACTTTCCATCTATTAAATCTTCTGCCCTTGTTGTTGTTTTAACTTTGGATAGTAAAACATTTTTTTTCTGCCAGTAAATCCCTTATACAGCCCACTTCCTGTTTCCTATCTGGTCCTTAGCCTAGGCTTATGACATCATGCACAGCTCTCTCTCTCACTCTCCTGAGAGTTTCCCAGGAAGGGAGGGGGGGGTGAGTCAAAAGAGGGCCAATGAGAGCTGCAGTCCTGGAGGTGTGCCTCTGTGTGTCTGTGTACTGTAAATCCAGGAAGTGAACAGGCAGCATATTTGGCAAGTAGAGAATCACAGTATATATAAAATAATATGCAAAGTGGTTGGAGGGAAGCTTCATGATGGCAAAGATGTTTTTATTACAAATTATGTGAGCAGAGTGCAGTTCCTCTTTAAGCTCGAATTTAAACCTACAACTGCATGAGTCAGAGTAACTCCACAATCCCTCATTTCCTTAACGCCTGCACTGTTCAAACCGGGATAAGTAACGTTTCAGTTAGCAAAGATTTGAAATACTACAAAAATGAATAAGAAATAAAAACATAACATATAACAAAATAGCCCCAAACCATTAAAGTTTTTCTTTAAGAGGAATCATTAAAAAATAAAAAAATGAAATTTTCCCTTTAGATTGGAATTATACTTTTTCTTATCAATCCAATTAGTAGTTTTGCGTAGTAAGTACAAACAGCGCCTATGAGGCGAAACAGAACATAAGCATACCAAAAGTGCAAAACAGAATGTTGCAATACAAACTCTTGCAGTACAAAATGTCACAATATAACATGAAAGGACTACAAGAATGACAAGTCTTCCAAATAGTCCAAGGTTTTCAAGCTTTTTCAAAGATTAAGTATCCATATCGTCTAATGGCTACCATTTTTCGCATAGGCGAAATGTTTTTTCACCAACTCAGTTGTTTCTGCAGGGTTGTGTGCCAATTGTCAAAACTGGGGATGGAATGACTAGTATTCGAGTGATATCTGCCATCATTTGGAAGATTTTCCTCCAGAAACTATGTAGATGCCACAATACCAAAAGATAGGCATCAACGTTCCTGTGGAACCATAACCCCTCCAGCATCAAGAAGACTGCGAAGGATAGAATTTGGCTAATATTATTTCCAATGATTGTCAGCTCCACCTAGTGGCCATAATGTGGTAAATTCCCTCAATGAGGTATTTCAGCAAAATTCCGCATTATGGCCACTAGATTAATGGTTCTCAACCACTGACAGGACATGACCTCCCTCTTACGGGGCCTACAGCCTCCAGCCAATCTCTTAATCTCCTACAATGCCTTCCAGCTCCAACAGTGCCCCCCCAACCTTCCATAGTGGACCCCAGTGCCACCCAGCCACCATAGTGCCCCTTCCTCCCATAGTGTTCTCCAATCTTTTACAGTGCCCCACAGCCTCTGTAGTACCCCCAGACTATTGCAGAGTCTCCACCCCCCCTCATAGTTCCCCTGCAGTCTCCCAGAGTGCCCCTGCAATGTCTCCAGCCTCTTGGAGAGACCACCAGCCTTCTCCAGAGACCCTGTGTCACGGTCAGGGGTCAGGCTCGGAGATCAGTAGTTTTAGCATTAGAGTCTCCTACTGACCAGCTGGATAAGTACTCAGATGATGCAGGCTCACCCAAGGTGTGTGGTCTAAGCACTAACCGGTATTAACCAGAGTGCCTGATGGGGATGGACTTTGCTGCATGTTGATACCAGGTTGCAGTCCCCAGGAACACCCCACTAGGAGGTGAGCAAGCTCTGGTCCAGTAGCAGATATAGCAGGTAGGGATCAAGCAGAAGCATAGTCAGTAAACAAGCTAAAGGTCGGTAACAAATGGTTACAAGGTGGCCTCAAGAGGAAGCGGAGTTGAGGAACAAGCCAAAGGTTGGTAATGAGCGGTAGTGGAGATAAGTATAGCTGCAGGTACCCAAAGGAGCTATATATCAGCTGGAGAGAGCACAATAATCTGGCAAACAGGGAGTGCAAAAGCATGGCTAAAATGGGAAGTTGATGGGAGGAGCAAGGAGTTCAGGTTTCACCAGAAATGAGGTACAAGGCAAGATTATCCAAGGAATCAGACAGAATTATGTCCAGGATCTCAGGTGGCTCAGCAGGAAGAGCTACTACCAGGCATAATCGAGGTTGTGGGTTCAGATCCTGGTCCTGACACCTCATTTGCAACAATTTTCTGCAGCCCCTTTGGAAATCTCATTCCCAACAGAGCCACCAAGGTTGCTGCAGAGTCCCCTTCTTTTCTTTTTTCTTTTTTTTACTATTGGGGAATGGAAGGTGTTGGAAGACTTTACCTCTTCAATAAGGATGAGAACCACTGATCTCAATGGAGCTGAAGATCATAGGAAATAAAGCAAAATATGGTAAGAATTTGTGAGAGCTGGGCGATTGCTTGTAACATTCGTCCACCTAATTTTATATATATATATATATATATATATATATATATATATATATATATATATATATATATATATATATATATATATATATATATATATATATATACACATTCTCTTCTACCATAAATATCTATATGCTCGCAGTTTTTTACATTTCAAGTTTAGTTCCACTTTAAGAGATTTTGACATAACAAGAAAGTGTCCTCATTGTGTCCATTCTTGGTGCGAAATGTTGTTTTCTATCACCATCTGTCTTTATTGTTTGGTTATACAGAAGAGAAAACATTGTCTCATTTGTGTCTTTGTTGGACAATTCTTAGAAGTAATCCATCAGTGAAAGGTCTTGTTTACATAGCTTTTGTGAAAAGTAACAAGGAAAAAAGTAGAAGCTACTGGAATAAAATGTCAATTTACATAGTTGAACTCCAGGCAGCCAGCAAAACACATGTAAATTATTTCATCTGTCAAAGGATTAGTAATGATATGCGGACACTCTCGAACTGGTGACACCTCTGCTTGGGCTCTGCAGCTACACTTATGATCACTTCACCTACCAGCTTCCTTTTTGGACCATGATTTAGCACATCATATCTGTCCAATTAAAGCTACAGGATGCTGTACGGGTCAACAAGAAAATGATAAAGTGATCTTCTTGGCTGTGCTGCCTGGCAGAAATGTGGAGCAGATTGTCTTGCTGGTTCCTCATGGGTGGTCCTTAGAGATTCAGAGAACAAGATTTCAGCACCAGGGCCATGACACCCTTCATTCGTAGGCTGTCCTAAGTCTTCTGGGTTAAATGATCCATGGTGTCATTCAACATGGAAACCAGAGAACAACTTGTGGGTGAAAAAAGAAATACTGCAGGAACAGAATTTCATGTTGGTTCCTCTTGGGTGATCCTCAGAGATTCAGAGAATGGGATGATTTCAGCTCTTCTTTCTGCACAGTTGCACTATAAATAAAAATGAAGGGTATCATGTTGACATCTCCTTAGGGGCAGGGCCATAACACCTTTCATTCATAGGATATCCTAAGTCTTCCAGGTTGAATGATGCATGGTGTCATTCAACATGGAAGCCTGAGAACATCTTGTGGTGAAAAAAGAGGTGCTGCTGGATCAGAGTTTCATGCTGGTTCCTCTTTGGTGGTCATGCTGACATCTCCTCAGGAGCAGGGCCATATAGGATGCTGTAAGGGTCAACAAGAAAATGGTAAAGTGATCTTCTTGGCTGTGCTGCCTGACAGAAATGTGGAGTAAAATGTCATGCTGGTTCCTCATGGGTGGTCCTTAGAGATTTAGAGAACAAGATGATTTCAGCACCAGGGCCATAACACCCTTCATTCGTAGGATGTCCTAAGTCTTCCAGGTTAAATGTTGCATAGTGTCATTCAACATAGAAACCTGAGAACAACTTGTGGTGAAAAAAGAAATACTGCAGGAACAGAATTTCATGCTGGTTCCTCTTGGGTGATCCTCAGAGATTCAGAGAACGGGGTGATTTCAGCTCTTCTCTCTGCACAGTTACACTATAAATGAAGGGTGTCATGTTGACATCTCCTCAGGGGCAGGGCCATAACACTTTTCATTCATAGGATATCCTAAGTCTTCCAGGTTGAATGATGCATGGTGTCATTCAACATGGAAGCCTGAGAACATCTTGTGGTGAAAAAAGAGGTACTGCTGGATCAGAATTTCATGCTGGTTCCTCTTTGGTGGTCATGCTGACATCTCCTCAGGGGCAGGGCCATATAGGATGCTGTAAGAGTCAACAAGAAAATGGTAAAGTGATCTTCTTGGCTGTGCTGCCTGACAGAAATGTGGAGTAAAATGTCATGCTGGTTCCTCATGGGTGGTCCTTAGAGATTTAGAGAACAAGATGATTTCAGCACCAGGGCCATAACACCCTTCATTCGTAGGATGTCCTAAGTCTTCCAGGTTAAATGTTGCATAGTGTCATTCAACATAGAAACCTGAGAACAACTTGTGGTGAAAAAAGAAATACTGCAGGAACAGAATTTCATGCTGGTTCCTCTTGGGTGATCCCCAGAGATTCAGAGAATGGGGTGATTTCAGCAGCAGGACCATAACACCCTTCATTCGTAGCATGTCCTAAGTCTTCCGGGTTAAATGTTGCATAGTGTCATTCAACATGGAAACCTGAGAACAACTTGTGGTGAAAAAAGAAATACTGCAGGAACAGAATTTCATGCTGGTTCCTCTTCCTCTCAGAGATTCAGAGAACGGGGTGATTTCAGCTCTGCTCTCTGCACAGTTACACTATAAATGAAGGGTGTCATGTTGACATCTCCTCAGGGGCAGGGCCATAACACCTTTCATTCATAGGATATCCCAAGTCTTCCAGGTTGAATGATGCATGGTGTCATTCAACATGGAAGCCTGAGAACATCTTGTGGCGAAAAATGAGGTACTGCTGGATCAGGATTTAATGCTCGTTCCTCTTTAGTGGTCATGCTGATATCTTCCCAGGGGCAGGGCCATAACACCCTTCATTCATAGGTTCAAGTGTTCCAGATTGAATAATGCATGGTGTCATTCAACATGCTAGACTGAGGACATCTTGTGGTGAAAAAGAGGTACTGCAGGATAAAAGAGTGAAGGTAAGGATTGCATCCAGAGCTGCTGGATGGGAACCCTTATTAAAAAAAAATTGAATCAATTAGATTCAAATTCTAATTGTTCTGAAAAGTTCCAGTTATCTGCATGGAGTCTATACAGATGTGAAGGATTCTATGGACAGTGCTGGCTAACAGAAATTAATCCCATCGCCAAACAGTTTCTGTGCATTTGCAAATTTGATAACTTTCCGAAGATTAACTTTTTAAATAATTGCCTCCCCAGTACGGGAATAATTACACGCCGCGTTCACCCTATTTAATAACACAATTATTTTTAACTAGAAGCTGACTGCGGGGCCCTTTGTGCATTGATATTCTGACGAGCCTGTTTGTAATTCTTAAAGTCGCTGAAGCAAACATAGCATTTATTTATATCCCCCCCCCCATCCCCCACACCAGCCCCATGCACACAAAAATGCGTTTTGATTTAAATGATCTAAAGGTTTCTGCCTTTTGTTAGTAAAAGTAATTAAGTTTCAATGGCAGCTAATTATTTGTGAAGGGGAAAAAAAAAAAAAAAACACGTCAGGAAGTTTGTTTTTTGGCAAGACATTTCTGCGGCGGATTTTAATTGGGCCTCATCTCTTTTCCTCCGGCTTTTGAGGCTTCTGCGGAAGGCGCTGGGGAAAAAACTACATTTTGCATTCAAATAATCGGCGAGACTCTTTCATTTGGCGCCTGTCATTCAGCGCGGGGAAACAGTCGCCATTTGGGGGGGGCTGGGGGGAATTAGGTTACAGGGTCCACAGAGCCACTACAGCCAGCAAAATGTTTTCTGATTATGAGTGACAGGTTGGTATTGAGTGGAAAATAGTCACTTCTGTACTCATGTGTTGGTCATGATGGCCATCGTGATATCTAGGAATTCAACCATCAAATTCAAGTCTAGATACAAGTTTATTTCAATGACAAATTGTTTATAAATGCAACACGTTTCGGGGTCTTTAAATCCCGCCCCCCTTCATCTGGGCTAAAATGCAACACATAAAAAAAGGAATATTCTTTATTATTATTATGGTTTTTATTAATAATAATAACAAGCATAATAATAATACTTAGAAAAATAATACTTAATTATTCTGTTTATCTATATTACTGTTTTTACATCCAGTGTGTTTTGGGGGCTGTAAGTCTGTTCCTTCATCCGGGCTCAAAAGCAACACATAAAAAAAGGAATATTTATTATTATTATTAATAATAATAACAACAATAATAATAATGATACTTCATCTGGGCTAAAATGTAACACACAAAAAAAATATTATTACGTTAATGCTAATAGTTATTTTATAGATAGATAGATAGATAGATAGATAGATAGATAGATAGATAGATAGATAGATAGATAGATAGATAGATAGATAGAAATATAGATAGATAGATAGATAGATAGATAGATAGATAGATAGATAGATAGATAGATAGATAGATAGATAGATAGATAGATAGATAGATAGATAGATAGATAGATAGATAGATAGATAGATAGATAGATAGATTATAATAATAGCTTAAAGCAGTATTAATACCAAAAAATGTATATATTGCAGCTTACCATTCCTTAGATGTGACGGCTGAATTTCTTTTCTTTTCTTAGGCTTTTCTCCCCCTCTCTTTTCACCTGGTTATCTGGCCAGCAGGGGTGGCCCGTCCATTAAGGGCGCACGGGCTCCACCCCCCATATCCATGTGTCCAGCCTCTTGCAGGACGCCGGGCGCATGAATTCCAGTATGGGGTGTGTTTTCTGAAGCACTGATTAGAGCCAGAGGCTCTATTAGGCTTCAAAATAGGGTGGGCTCGGGTCGCAGAGAATGCGCTCACTGCCCACCCAGGTGTGTTACAATAGTGAATTAATATTCACTATTGTGAATTAAATTCACTATTGTAACACTCATCCTCCTCCCAGGCCAATCAGGAAGCAGGTCTGAGGACGGTCACCCGATTGGCTGAAAGGACAGGTGATCCTATTGTACGCCTAGGGGGAGGGGAGGAGACACGCGGCCAATGGAGGAAAGGACAGAGGAGCCACTGTCCCATGCCTGCTGCCTAGATGGGGTAAGTGCCGGACCGACTGGCAGACAGCGAGCAGGGTGGGGGGGGGGGTCTGATGTGCCGCTGGGGGGGTGGTACTTGTTTGCAGCCCCCCCCCTAAAAAAAAAAATACACCAGTAGCCACTGCTGGGCAGTAACACACCTCCTGTATTAAAGCACCCCCACTCTGGATGAACAGCTACACAAGCAATTACAGCAAACGTCTTTTTTTCTTTTCTTTTGGGATGAAAGTTTTTCCTCTACCCTTCGAAAGCATCAGATCCCAAAAAAAATGATCTGATGCTTTCCAAAAAAAAAATTAAAAAAAATTGTTTACATTCGTCCCAAACCAGAACTGACATCATGGTGTCGGTCAGTGGCGGCCCGTCCATTGGTGGCGCACGGGCACCACCCTACCATCCATGCATGCGGCCCCCTAATCTACATGCAGGACGCATGTGCCTGAGGCTCTAATAGGCTTCAAAGAAGGGTGGGCTTGGGGCGCAGAGCACTGCGCCCCAAGCCCACCCAGTGGTGTGACAGTAGCGAATGAGTATTCGCTATTGTCACACTGATTCTGCCTCCCGGCGAATCAGGAAACGGGTCCTAAGACCCTGATGGGCCGAAAGGAGAAGCTACCCTGGCCAAGGGAGGAAGAGGGAGGGGACCCATGGCGAGGACACCGCCGTGATGCAGAGGAGGAGTCACACGGCTAGGACACCACTGTAATGCCATGGAGGAGATGCAGGGGAAGCTGGCCTCCTGTCGCCTGGAGGGAAGTGCTGCCCGGGGTAAGTGTGCTACCCAGGGGGTGATGCCGGTTACCCGACCGGTGGGGGGGGTCGGAGGCTGTGCACTGTTTATCGCCCCCCTCAAAAAAAATACACCACCGGCTAGATCATAGAGGTGTGGAGAGATGTTCTGGTCTCACTTCACCTCTATGACCAGCCATGCGAACCACTGGATCGTTTCTTGGGCTTTCTGTAACTGTAAGCCCGAGAAACACCAGCCAACGGCAAGAGGGTGGGTTGGTGGGGGGGGGAGGGGACAACCACTTCTGCTGCTTCTAAAAGCGATCCAGCAGCTAATTAGCCGCTCCAATCGCTTTTGGTGAAAGAAGATTACCGGCTGAAAATTTTAATACCAGGGTTATGGCTGACAGCTACAGCCATAGCTCCAGTAAACTGCTTCAAAGCCGTATCGTATGGTCATAACGTAGCTCAAGGAAAAGTGTAAAGTGGTAAGCATTCATCAAACCCCAAATACCTTCATCACCCCCTCCCCCCCCGTCCATAATCACTTTGATATATTGTTTTACCTTAAATTCCACTTCGCATCAGTCTTTATGAGCCGATTTGTCCAGGCTTCACGTAAGTGATCTGATTTGACGTTCAATTCAATTTCATCCGGACTTCCCGCCGTGATTGTATTCCTGCCCATGCCAAGAAATGGAAATTGCAAATCTTGAAATGTTTAAGCTTCCTCCTGTGTGTATATGACAAGTCTCTTAATATTATTGTTATAAATATCCGGCTTACAGTAATAGCCTCGCAAATAAAAAAAAAAAAAAAAATAGGATCATTTAATTTAATAACTTGTGACGCCCGGTGTAAATCTTAGAGACGCCGTTTAGGCAAATAAGCAGTTGAGGAGAGCAGATAACTTGGTTAATAGTGATTTGTCTGCATTCATCAAACTTCAACAAAGTGTGCTCTCCGAAAATGGGACATAGAGGACCCATATCTCACAAATCCCATTGATTTACAAATAAGCAATAAAAAACAACCCATAACTCTGGTGTTCTTGCGTACACGGGAAGCCGATGTGGACGGCGACTTCCTCAACTGTTTTCAATGTAAAAATAAAAATAAATTGTTTAATAAGCCAATCCATGTATTATTCATATTTATGGCATGCAGGTCAAAGAGACGTGCCCATTTTTGGTTCACGCCTACGTATTTTTTTTATGCGTTTTGCAGAAATGCACTACAGTCCATTTAACATGGCTTCCTATGGATCTAGTTCACATGTGTGCATTTTGAGCTGGTGCATTTTTTGGAAAGGGTCAGGGTCTTTTTCTTTTCCGCAACAGAGTGCGTTTTGTGTGTGATAGACTTCAATGGACCCGCACCAAAAGTGCAAGTGTTGCGTTTCTGGTGCACTTTTTAGACGTTTTGCATTTTTTTTTTTTTGATAGGAAAGTATGATAGTTCTTTTTATTGAATGATTTTGGGTTACAGTTAAGGGCTAGGATTAGAGTTAGGGTTGGAGTTAGGGTTAGAGTTAGAGGTTACGGTTAGAGTTAGAGATAGGGTTAGGGTTGGAGATAGGGTTAGAGTTAGAGTTATGGTTAGAGGTTAGGGTTGGAGTTAGGGTTAGAGTTAGAGATAGGGTTAGAGTTAGGGTTAGAGGTTAGGGTTGGAGTTAGGGTTAGAGTTAGGGATAGGGTTAGGGTTAGAGTTCGGGTTAGATTTAGAGATCAGGTTAGGGTTAGAAATAGGGTTAGAGTTAGGGTTAGAGGTTAGGGTTGGCGTTAGGGTTAGAGATCAAGTTATGGTTAGAGATAGGGTTAGAGTTAGGGTTAGAGGCTAGGGTTAGAGATAGGGTTAGAGTTAGAGATAGGGTTATAGGTTAGGGTTAGAGTTAATTTAGAGCTTGGGTTAGCGTTAGAGCTTAGGGTTAGAGTTAGGGTTAGAGTTTGGGTTAGAGTTAGGACTAGAGGTTAGAGTTAGGTTTAGAGTTAGGGCTAGAGGTTAGGATTGGAGTTAGGGTTAGAGTTAGAGATAGGGTTAGAGTTAGGGTTAGGGTTAGAGTTAGGGTTAGATTTGGAGATCAGGTTAGGGTTAGAGATAGGGTTAGATTTAGGGTTAGAGGTTATGGTTGGCGTTAGGGTTAGAGATAGGGTTAGAGTTAGAGTTAGAGTTAGAGGCTAGGGTTAGAGATAGGGTTAAAGTTAGAGATAGGGTAATAGGTTAGGGTTAGAGTTAGTTTAGAGCGTGGGTTTAGAGTTAGAGCTTAGGGTTACAGTTAGGGTTAGAGTTCGGGTTAGAGTTAGGACTAGAGGTTAGAGTTAGGGCTAGAGTTAGGGCTAGAGGTTAGGATTGTAGTTAGGGTTAGAGTTAGGACTAGAGGTTAGGGTTAGAGTTAGGATTAGAGTCAGAGTTAGAGTTAGGGTTAGAGTTAGGGCTAGAGGTTAGGGTTAGAGTTAGAGAAAGGGTTAGGGTTAGAGTTAAGGTTAAAGTTAAGGTTAGGGTTATAGGTTAGGGTTACAGTTAAGGTTAGAGTCAGGGTTAGAGTTAGAGCTTAGGGTTAGAGTTAGTGTTATGCAGCATACACACGGTCGGACTTTTCGACCGGACTTGTCCGAGGGACGCCGACGGACCAACTCCGTCGGACAATCCGATCGTGTGTGGGCTTCACCGAACCTTCAGCGGACTTTTCCAGTCGCAAATCTGACGGACTTTAGATTTAGAACATGTTTCAAATCTTTACGTCGTAACTCCGCCGGACCCAGAAATGTGCTCGTCTGTATGCTAGTCCGACAGGCAAAAACGGACGCTAGGGCAGCTATTGGCTACTGGCTATCAACTTCCTTATTTTAGTCCGGTGTACGTCATCACGTACGAATCCGTCGGACTTCGGTGTGATCGTGTGTAGGCAAGTCCATTCATTAAAAAGTCAGTCTGAAGTTCGTCAAAAGTCCATCGGAAGTCCGTCAAAAATCCATTGAAAGTCTGCTGGAAAGTCTGTCGGACAAGTCCGGTCGAAAAGTCTGACCGTGTGTACGCGGCATTAGAGTTAGAGCTAGAAGTTAGGGTTATGGTTAGAGTTAGGATTAGAGTTAGTTTTAGAGTTAGGGTTAGAGTTAGTGCTAGAGGTTAGGGTTAGGTTTAGGGTTAGGGTTAGAGTGAGAATTAGAGTTAGGGTTAGAGTTAGGGTGTGACTCAGGGCTAGAGGTTAGGGTTAGAGTTAGGGTTATGCCCTGTACACACGGTCAGACATTTATCAGACATTCGGACAACAAAATCCATTGTTTTTGTCCGACGTATGTTGGCTCAAACTTGTCTTGCATACACACGGTCGCACAAATTTCCGAACCTCAAGAACGTGGTGATGTACACCACATACGATGGGACTATGGGGCAGTAGCCAATAGCTTTCGTCTCTTAATTTATTCTGAGCATGCGTGGCACTTTGTGCATCGGATTTGTGTACACACGATCGGAATTTAACCGATCGGATTTTGTTGTCGGAAAATTTTATAGCCTGCTCTCAAACTTTGTGTGTCGGAAATTCAGACGGAAAAAGTCTGATGGAGCCCACACACGATCGGAATTTCCAACAACAAGCTCCGATCGCACATAGTCCGTCGGAAAGTCTGACTGTGTGTACATGGCATCAGAGTTAGGGTTAGAGTTAGAAGTTAAAGTTAGAGTTAGGGTTAGAATTAGAGTTACCGTTAGAGTTAGGGGTTGGAGTTATTGTTAAAGTTAAGGGCTAGGTTTAGGGTTAAGGGCTAGTGTTAATTGTTAGGGTTAGAGTTTGGCATAGCAGTAATTGTTAGGGTTAAAACACTAACCCTAACCCTAAGTCGCTTGGTGGTGGCTCTGCACTGAGGGGTCTGACACTGGGTAGGGGTAATTGTCCTAAATGTGCCTATAGTGGGGAAGGGGGTATGAACTGTGGGATCTGCACTTTGGAGGGTCTCTACTGGAAGGTCTGTGCTGGGGAGGGGTAACTGTACTGAGGGCTCTGTACTTGGGATGAAGGGTCTGTAATTGGGAGGGAGGCCCTACTAGGGTGTGACTGTACTTAGGGGTCTGTACTAGGGAGGGGTGACTAGAGGGCTCTTTACTGGGGAGGGGTGATTGTCCTGAGGGGTCTAGACTGGGAAGGGGTGACTGTCCTGGAGGGTCTATACTGGGAACATGTAACTGTCCTGAGGGGTCTGTCTGGGAAGGGATAATTGTCCTAAAGGTGCCTGTACTTGGGAGGGGGTCTGTACTGAGGCATCTGCACTGGGGAGGGAGGATTGTCTCTACTGATAGGTCTGTGCTGGGGAGGGGTAACTGTACTGAGAGATCCATATTTGGGATGAAGGGTCTGTACTGGGGAGGGGTGACTGTCCTGAGGGGTCTAGACTGGGAAGGGATAACTGTCCTGAAGGTGCCTGTACTTGGGAGGGGGTCTGTACTGAGGGGCCTGCACTGGGGAGGGAGGAGGGTCTCTACTGGTAGGTCTTTACTGGGAAGGAATGACTATCTAGAGGGGTCTGTACTGGGGAGGGGTGGCCATCTAGAGGGGTCTGTACTGGGGAGGGGTGACTATCTAGAGAGGTCTGTACTGGGGAGGGGTGACTATCTAGAGAGGTCTGTACTGGGGAGAGGTGACCACCTAGAGAAGGCTGTACTGGGGAGGGG
The DNA here is from genome assembly GCA_037952835.1 of Lithobates septentrionalis. Classification (NCBI taxonomy): domain Eukaryota; kingdom Metazoa; phylum Chordata; class Amphibia; order Anura; family Ranidae; genus Lithobates; species Lithobates septentrionalis. Next base: position 184,716 of record JBBDGP010004285.1, read on the forward strand.
ATACTGTACTGTGGGATCTATTCTGGGGGAGGGGAAACTGTACTGAGGGGTCTGTATTGGGGGGAGACTTCACTGAGGGGTCTGTAGTGGGGATGGGTGACTGTACTGAGGAGTCTATACAGGGGGGGTCTGCCCTGGGGGGTTGTCTGTCCTGGCTGGTCAGTTATGGGGGTGTCTGTACTGAGGGGTCTGTTCTGGTGTGCTGTGTGTATGTGGGGGGGGGGGTGTCAGTCTGTATTGGAGAGTTGGGGGTCTGCAGTAGATCAATTTTAGAGGGTATTCGACAGGCGATAGAGAGGTCACTGTCAGTTTTAATCCTAAAAATGCATGCAATAATTCCTGTGCAAATTGCAACTTCCCTTGCAATGTGAACAGTCTGTTTGCCTTTAGTATATCAACCCCAAACGTGTGTAATTCATAAACTTTTACCCTTTCCCCTCTCTGTCCACTGCCACTAGCTAATCACAGCTTTTTTAATTAAATAAACGAAACTAAAGACCCCAGTAGTTGGGGGTCATACACTTCCTTCTTCTCTTCTGCAACGTTGAAGGGTTGTTCTTACATGTCAATGTCCCTCCTTGGCATGGGCACTGCCTATTGACCGCTGAAGATGTAATTACATGTGTAGCACCCTCTCGAATAGTGCAGGCAAATTTATTGACTCATGGTAAAGTAAGTCTGAATCTGGGTCAGGGTTTACTGTAGGTCAGGCTGGATCACTTACAGAGGCAGGTCTCTGGCGCCTCCCTCTGGATCTGGAAGTTTGGAGACACTTCTAGAAGTTAGTGGGCAGAGGCCAGGAGGGTTGATCTGCATACTTGAGGGAACCTGGCCAATCCCCAGATGTACTGTCCCGGCAGGGTGGCTAGGTCAGCCCCTAAATATGGATGAGTCATGCCAGCAGGGGAGTCGGGTGGAAGATAGAGTGCTAAGGAGGGTGTCAGTGGCCTAGGAGAAATTCCCCTAGGTCTATGGGGGTCTCTACCTCCAGGCTGGGCTCGGGCTGGCCTAGGAAGACCGTTAGAGCATCATGTTTTGTCTGAGAGCTTTGGGAGCAAGGAGGACAAAGTGAGTACGTCAGCACACCCAGGGATTTTCAAGGGGAGAGACTTCCAAATGTAACAAGCTTTCTAAAAGGACATCAGTGTTCTTTATCCTTGCCCTGGGAAATCTTCAGAGCAGGCAGGAGGGCTGGTAGTGCCTGCATCCAGTGGAGCTGGGAGCAGATCTACACAAGGAGAGAATACACTCCTGCATGCAGTTTGCCTCATTTTTGTGTTATTTCCAAAAGGGGCTGAGAACTCCTAGTCTGTAACAGACTTTTGCTATTGATCCACTGAGGACTGTGAGTACAGGAAGAAAAGCAGTTCAGGATCTTTTGTAGAGAGGAAGAAATTGTCCCCTGTTGTTCTTTGATTCAAGCTGGGCATCCCATAAATCCCTTCACCCCATCCAAGTTGTTACTCCTAATAAAACATCAAAACAAAGCCAAGGATAGGTGGATCCCTTGATAATGTGCACGCTCACGAAAGGCGTCGGAAGGGACCTATGTGCTGACAATTCATTTTTCCAATAAAATACTAGACTATGTGAGCACCGTGTGGGCTCCCGCTGGTGAGCTTTCTTTATGCAGTGTATGGCTCTTTTGGATATCATCATCTGATCGCTATACCAGGGCAGGAGGCCAGTATGCTTCACATCAAGTGATTATTGTGCATTGATGTTCACCATTCTTGGATGTTTCCTCTGGAGTTCACCATCTGATTGCAACATCTGGGCAGGAGGCCACTTTGCTTCATAGCAATAATTCTAGGCTCATAGATGTCTGCTATCTGGTGAGTGTCTAGATTGGCGGAGGTGCACGGTCCAATTACAGCAACTGTAATTGATTTCTATTCATTGTTCAATAAAATACTACACTATGTGAGCACCGTTTGGGCTCCCACTGGTGAGCTTTCTTTATGCAGTGTATTGCTCTTTTTGATATCATCATCTGATCGCTACACCAGGGCAGGAGGCCAGTATGCTTCATATCAAGTGATTATTGTGCTTTGATGTTCACCATTCTTGGATGTTTCCTCTGGAATCCACCATCTGATTGCAACATCTGGGCAGGAGGCCACTTTGCTTCATAGCAATAATTCTAGGCTCATTGATGTCCGCTATCTGGCGAGTGTCTAGATTGGTGGAGGTGCACGGTAGTGGCTGTCCATATCCTTTACATGCTGGGTGAAGTGTGTTTTATTTGATGCTTGTTATTATTTGCCTTCTAGTGAGTGTTTCAGACACAATACACCTGTCCTTGGAAATAATTTGAACAAAAAAAAAAAGTGTTTCTTCAATAACGTCACGGATGTATTTATTTCAGAACTTTATTTGTACGTCACTTATTAGGAATTTATATATGTTTGTTTAGCTGAGCGCTGCACGCCATTTTCTGTAGACATCTGCAATTCGTTTAGTTCCAAATTCATTTAACGAATTTTGACAAAAAACACGAAACTATCCGAATTAACAAAAACTCGTTTAACAAATTTTTCCGAATATTTGTAAATGTGAATATTCAAAAATTTGTAAATTCGAAAATTTGTGAATTCGAAAAATCGGAATTTCAGAAATTCTAAATTTGAAAATCCGAAAACCTGAAAATTTGAAAATCTGAAATATTAACTAACTAATAATAACTTACCTATTACTAACTATTAAATTATAGGTATTGGAATTTCCTTTCAAATTTGGCTGTTAGTGAACGTAACGGATGCGAATTTATCTTAATTTTTCAAACTTTCTGAAATAAAGAATGCCATATCTAAACAAATGGAACGAAATAATAAAAATTAATAACAATAATAATAATAAAAACATTTTTATTATTATTATTATTTATTAATTTGTTCCGTTCCATTTGTTTAGATGCGGCATTCGTTATTTCATAACTTCAGATAAATTTGTATTTGTTACGTTCACTAACAGCCAAATTTGAAAGGAAATTCCAATACCTATAATTTAATAGTTAGTTATTATTAGTTGGTTAGTTAGTTAGTTAGTTAGTTAGTTAGTTAGTTAGTTAGTTAGTCTTTCAAATTTTTGGATTTTCTTTCTTTTTTTCGGATTTTCAAATTTTCGAATTTACGAATTTACGCATTTTTTCATTTAGGCATTTTTTCATTTACGAATTTACAAATCGCTATCATAACTAATGACCCAAAAAACAAGTGAATCGAAAATGAAAACGAACACTGTTTCTCCAGCAGTCCCTGCGGGTGTCGTACTGAACATGGATCTACAGAGAATACTTTAGAATCAGCATTGTGATGTCACAAGGAGGCGGTAAACCAGTCTGGAGAAAAGTGGAAGCCAGCAGAGCAGCAACCTATTGCTAGCCCCAACCACCAAAGGTGGAGCCACAAAAAGTCCATAGATTCAGTTAAGAATGATGGGGTATAGAAGCATTATTATGCCCTGTACACACGGTCGGATTTTCCGACGGAAAAAGTGCGATCGGATTGTGTTGTCGGAAATTCCGAACGTGTGTGGGCTCCATCGGACTTTTTCCGTCGGAATTTCCGACACACAAAGTTCGAGAGCAGGCTATAAAATTTTCCGACAACAAAATCCGATCCTTTAAATTCTGATCGTGTGTACACAAATCCGACGCACAAAGTGCCACGCATGCTCAGAATGAATTAAGAGACAAAAGCTATTGGCTACTGCCCTGTTTATTATAGTCCCCACGTACGTGTTTTACGTCACCGCGTTCAGAACGATCGGATTTTCCGACAACTTTGTGCGGCCATGTGTATGCAAGACAAGTTTGGCCCAAAATCCGTCGGAAAAAATCCGATGGATTTTGTTGTCGGAATGTCCGATCAATGTCCGATCGTATGTACAGGGCATTAGTGGTGGGGAGGTGGGGAGGAAGGGGTAAGGGGGGGATTGGTGCAAGTGCATTTTATATTAAAGTGTATTGACAGCTAATCTATAAATCCCTTAATAGGCTGCCTTTAACGTAATGCATGTCAACTCTTTAAATACCGATCAATAACACGCATGCATTCGTTGCGTTGCAGTCATGTAAAGCCGCCCGGATTCTTTTGTCCTGATGAGCTGAACGCTATTCTTTTCTTTTTTTTCTCCATTTCATTGATGTAGGATATTCAGTTCATTTCTACAAAGAAGCCTACTATTTTGAAGATCATTGAAGTCCTTAAATCCACTGATCATAGTGGTTGCCCTTTCACTTTTTTTTCTGAGAACTATTTCAAATTATTCACCATTTCAGTGATGTACAGAATTTCTTATCTGATTGACATTAAAATAATACTCTGCTTTTCTTATGCATGAGTTTCCCAGGCTGTGAAAAGGTCCTTTCTTTAAATCAGCTTTCAGCGACTCTGTAAAATGGAATGCTAATGTTGTTTTGTCTTTTTTTTTTTAAAGAAATAATATACTCTTCTTCTCATTACATCGGTGGTTTTCTGTGACCCGTAGTCACGCGCCGCCATCTGCAAGCAGCCGGGTTAATGTCCTATCTGAATGTGATGCTTTTTAAAATACCAAGCGGTCCATCTATGACTTGATGTGTCTTCTCACCAGCCACTTCCAGTTTTTTTTGTAGCTGAAAGCCCAATTTATTTTGTCTTCTGATATAAACCAAGGGATGCACGGCACTGCTGGGGGAAATGAAGGACATCTCCAGCCAAAATAATATAGCACCCCTCCGGCATGGGGTAGAGCAGGGGGTCTCCAAACTTTCTAAACAAAGGGCCAGTTTATTGTCCTTCCGACATTAGTGGGGCTGGAATGTGCCCCCCCCAGGAGTAGACAATGCCCCAGTGATAATGCCTTGACTTGGTGGTCAGTGGGAGTAAATAAAAGACATCAGAGACCATGAATGAGACCGATACAGAAGTATAGTTAAATCACACTTGTTTAATAATAATAATAATAATAATAATGATAAGGTAAACAGAGAAAGCGTAGTCAAAACAAGCCAGAGTTCAGTAACCGGATCGGGTAGTCAGCCAAGCAAATGTCAGAGAGCCAGAGATAAACGTAGTAGTACAGCAAGCAGGATCAGGAGCCAGAAGGAACGTCAGCCGAGCAGGTCTTCAGCAGGAACGCAGGAGAAAGTCTCTGTGATGTTGACAAAGGCGAAGGCAGAGATCAAGTGAGCTGGACGACTTTAAGTAGGCAGGACTGACGAGCAGAATCAACAACAGCTGGGTAACTGTGGAGAGAGATGGGATCTGGCAATTAGCCGACAGCTGAGCGGCCAGCTCAGAGAAGGAAGGGCTGAGCCCAGCCCTGACACATAGCACCTCTGCTCAGTAGAAGCAGGAATAGTGCCCTGTCATTGGTATTGAAGGAATAATGCTTCATCATTGGTGTCAGTGGGAAGAATAGTGCCCCATTGTTGGTGTCATTAGGAGTCATAGTGCCCCATTGTTGGTGTCATTGGGAGAAATAGTGACCTGTTGTTGGTGTCAGTGGGAAGAATAGTGCCCTATTGTTAATGTCATTGGGAGTAATAGTGCCGGATTGTTGATGTCATTGGGAGGAAGAGCCCGATCGTTAGTGTCATTGGAAGAAGTAGTGTCCCATCGTTGGAGTCATTGGGGGGGAATAGTGCCCTACTGTTGGTGTCGGTGGGAGGAATAGTGCCCCGTCGTTTGTGTCAGTGGGAAAAATAGTGCCTTATCATTGGTGTCATTGGGAATAATAGTGACCCATTGTTGGTGTCAGTAGGAAGAATAGTGCCCCATTGTTGGTGTTATTGGGAGGAACTAGTGCCCCATTGTTGGTGCCATTGAGAGTAATAGTGCCACATCGTTGGTGTGATTGGAAGGAATAGTGCTCTATTGTTGGTGTCATTAGGAGTATTAGTGCCACATTGTTGGTGTCATTGGGAGGAATAGTGACCCATCGGTGTCAGTGGGAGTAATAGTGACCCATCATTGGTGTCAGTAGGAAATAGTGCCTCATTGCTGATGTTATTGGGATGAATAGTGCCTTATCATTGGTGTCATTGGGAGTAATAGTGAGCCATTGTTAGTGTCATTGAGAGTAATAGTGCCACATCGTTGATGTGATTGGGAGGAATAGTGCCCCATTGTTGGTGTCATTGAGAGTAATAGTGCCACATAGATGATGTGATTGGGAGGAATAGTGCCCCATTGTTGGTGTCATTGGGAGGAATAATCACCCATCGTTGGTGTCAGTGGGAATAATAGTGCCCTATTGTTGGTGTCATTGGGAGGAATAGTGCTCCATTGTTGATGTCATTGGGAGTATTAGAGCCCGAACGTTGGTGTCATTGGGAGAAGTAGTGTCCCATCGTTGGTGTCATTGGGAGTAATAGTGTCCCATTGCTGGTATCAGTGGGAGGAATGGTGCCCTGAGGGCCGGAAAAAGGCAAGCAGAGGGCCGTATTCGGCCCAAGGCCTGCAGTTTGAAAACCACTGGGGTAGAGGAATGGACTCACCTCCAGTAGGGAGAAGGGGAGCATCTAGCTGGGAAGAATTCATGGCTGCAGTGGAGGGTGTCATGTGACAGTTGTATTCGTCCAGCTTCACATGGAGAGATGTTTAAGATTAAGTCTCCATTAGCAACAAGGGCTTCCAGACTCCATCAGACCAAAAGAGTGCCAGGCTACTCTAAGGGGAAGACACCAATCCCTTTTCTGCAGGACAACTTTCGGGCTCTGCCACCTTAAAAGCTGGGTCCTCCTTGACCAGACAGGGCAGCTTGAAGAATTCTGTGCTAGGCCCATATAGAACAAAGGCCTATGCGGCATGCTTGAGGTGATTGTAACCATATTAGTCCACTTGTTACAAATGTGCTACATTACAAGAGTACTGTGCATGATACTTTTTTTTTATTTATTTGCACTTACATCCAAATTTTTGGGGGTGTACCCCCTCCTTCGAGGTCCAAGCAGTCCTCCAGACTGTACCTAGTCATTTCCTGAAGCCCTGGTATGATTTTTCCCTGAGACTCTTCACTATTTTTGATGCTCATCCCTGGACTTTTTCTATCAAGATTTTTGTGATAAGTAAGATCTTAGAGAGGCCCAGTGGTTTGCACTTCTGCCTTGCTGCACTGGGGTTCTTTTTTTTTGATCCCAGCCAAGACACTGTTTGCATGGAGTTTGCATTTTGCATATCTTTTGCACTTTAAAGATACGCAGGTAGTTTAATTGGCATCTGTTCAAATTGGCCCTAGTAGGTGTATGTATGAATGTGAGAAAGGAACCTTATGACTGTAAGCTCCTTGAGGGCAGGGACTGATGTGAATGTACAATGTGTGAATTTCCTGTGCTATACAAATAACTATACAAAAAATTAATATTAATGCAACTATCCCAAGGCAATGAGAAGGGCACAAAGCATATTGCGCATCACTTTATATTTTATTTTTTAGAAGGCAAGAAACCACAGGGAAGCCAGAGGAGATACCTGATTTCATGTCAAAGCCAACTTCCCTCCAAGCTAAAACATCTATAGAATACAAAGCAGGCCTCCCAAAAATGTGTATTATCTAAAGGAGCCCTCGGCTCAAACGTGTCTATACAGCTGTTGAGACACCAACAGAAGAGATGCAGAAAGTGTCATCCTATGCATCAGGGGACAGCTAGATAGGAACAATAGAATTGTATTTCCCTGCCAAGGCAAGCGTGCTGATACATTTCTTATATTCCGAGTTTCAGAAGTTCTTAGTATGAAGAATTCATGCAAAAGAGGATATTAATGTTTGAGGTCGTTTTAGAATGATTCGCTGATGAAAGATCACTCAAGGTTCCTTAAGGTGTGTTTAAATAATTCAAGTTTCAACTAAGTTTGTTGAAGTTGGAGAGAAGAGTTTCTGGAAAGAAAGAGGGGAGAGCAAGAAAGGAAAGGAGATACAGAGGGAATACAATGGGAAGGAAGGAAGGACGATGTAAAGAACAGAAGGGGAGAATGAAGGAAGGAAGATGTAAAGAAAAGAATGTAAGAAGGAAGGAAGGAAGAAAGGAAGGACGATGTAAAGAAAAGAAGGGGGGAATGAAGGATAGATGTAAAGAAAAGAATGGGAGAAGGAAGGAAGGAAGATGTAAAGAAAAGAATATAAGAAGGAAGGAAGGAAGAAAGGAAGGAAGATGTAAAGAAAAGAAGGGAGAATGAAGGATAGATGTAAAGAAAAGAATGGGAGAAGGAAGGAAGATGTAAAGAAAAGAACGGGAGAATGAAGGAAGGAAAAGGTTAAATGAAAGAAAGAGAAAAAGAAGGGAGGAAGAGAGAGAGAGAGAGAGATGAGAAGGAAGGAATCAAGGAAAGAAGGAAAGGAAAGTTTAAAGGAACGAACAGGAAAGAGAAGGAAGGAGGGAAAGAAGGAAGAAAGGAAGTTGTAAAGAAAGGAATGTAAGAAGGAAGGAAGGAAGAAAGGAAGGACGATGTAAAGAAAAGAAGGGGAGAAGGAAGGAAGATGTAAAGAAAAGAATAAGAGAAGGAAGGAAGGAAGATGTAAAGAAAAGAATGGGAGAAGGAAGGAAAGAAGGAAAAGGTTAAACAAAAGAAAGAGAAAAAGAAGGGAGGAAGAGAGAGAGGAGAAGGAAGGAATCAAGGAAAAAGGGAAAGGAAAGTTTAAAGGAAAGAACAGGAAAGAGAAGGAAGAATGAAAAGAAGAAATTTAGGTAAAAAATAAGGAGGTAAGGAAGGAAAGAAAAGGAGAGGAAAGGAAGAAAGGAAGCAAGGGAGGAAGGAAAAAAAACGAAGGAAGATAAAAGTTTAAATAAAGAAACAAGGAAGGAAGGAAAATATTAGGGAAAATGTTAAAGAAAATACTGGGAAAAAGAAGGAAGCAAGGAAGGAGGAAGGAAGGAAGGAGGGAAGGAAAAAGTTAAACAAAAGAAAGAGAAAAATAAGGGAGGAAGAGAAAGAGAGAGGAGAAGGAAGGAATCCTGGAAGGAAGGAAAGGAAAGTTTAAAGGAAAGAGCAGGAGAAGGAAGGAGGGGAAGAAGAAATTTAGGTAAAAAACAAGGAGGGAAAAAAAGGAAAGAAAAGGAGAGGAAAGGAAGGAAGGAAGGAGACAAGGGAGGAAGTAAAAAAAGAAGAAGAAAGGAAAAGTTTAAATAAAGAAAGGGAAAGAAGAGAGGGAGAGGAGAAGGAAGGAAAAAAAGGAAGGAAAACGTTAAAGGAAATAACGGGAGAAGTAAGGTAGAAAGGAAGGAAAAATTTAAAGAAAGAAAAAGAAGGGAGGAAGAGAGAGAGAGAGAAAGTTTAAAGGGAAGAACAGGAAAAAGAAGGAAGGAGGGAAAAAAGAAACAAAGTGGAAGATGGGAAGAGAGAATAAGTTAGGGAACCATGGAAGGAAGGAAGAAAGGAAGGAAGGAAGAAGGGAAGGGGGGAAGATAGAAAACCTATTAAAGTGATATTAAAGGCTTTCTTTTTTTGTTTTTAAAATGACAAACATGTTATACTCACCTGCGCTGTGCAGTGGGTTTGCACAAATCAGCCCCGGTCTTTCTCTACTTGGGTCTCCCGCCGTCGTTCCTGGCCCCTCCCTCCTGCCAAGTGCTCCCCACAGCAAGCAGCTTGCTATAGAGGCACCCAAGCAGGCTTGTTCCTAAGCCGTGGTAACGTGTGTTCATTCACACATAGAGCCGTGGCTTGGTCCAACCCTTCATTGGCTCACTGGCTGTAAATAACAGCAGCGGGAGCCAATGGCTCCCGCCTCTGTCTCAGCCAATGAGAAGGAAGAGTCCCCAAAGAGCCGGGGCTCTTGTGCACATCGCTGAATCTAGATGGGGCTCAGGTAAGTATAAGGTGGGCTGCTGCATAGAATACATGAAGTTAAAAAGAACCTTGTGTCTTTAGAACCACTTTAAGTAGAAAAGAAAAGGGAAAAACTAGAGGAGATAAAAATAGAAAAGTAAAAAAAGAAAAGAGGGGAAGGGGCAAGAAGAGAAGAGTGGATAAAAAAAAGAACAGGGAGTGGAGGGGAGGATAGTGATGGTTCGAATCCCAACCACGACACCATCTGTCTGGAGTTTGCATGTTCTCTCTGTGCCTGCGTGGGTTTCTTCCAGTTACTCCGGTTTCCTCCCACACTCTAAAGACATGCTGGTAGGTTAACTGGCTCCTGTCTAGATAGGCCCTAATATATGTATGAGTGTGAGTTAGGGACCTTAGATTGTAAGCTCCTTGGGGGCAGGGACTGATGTGAATGTACAATGTATATGTAAAGCGCTGCGTAAATTTTGGAGGCCACCGTGGCAGGCTCCTGGGAATCTCTTCAATACCTAATTTACAGAGGCCCATGTGCCCCACACTTATTAACTCCGTCTATGCTTACTACTTTACGGGCCTGGAAAATGGGCTTGGCTATTGAAAAACACAGCCAGATGGGAATTTCCCCTAATGCACCCCTCTGGCTAAACCCCAATTTACCACATTTTTACAAATCTATTGACCCCCAGATATGGACTAGATATGGTATAAAATTAATCTCACAAGTGGTGTCTTGCACCTCACTGCTTTCTTTTTGTCAGCTTTCTTCCCAGTATAATCTTCCGCAGCACTATCAGTTCCGTTATCTTCAACTTTTGCATGCTTTCGAAGCCCAATTCCCACGTTCGTCCTGTATATTAATACAGTCTAAACTGGAGACTACTCTTAGATCCGGTTGTACAAAAAAACCTACATCTCACATATATCAGCATTTAATCTATGAGTCCTTGCCTCCGTTGGACGGTCCTTTGTCCCGTTGGCAGCGTGACATTCCAGCTTTGAGCGGCGAAGATTGGGATGGTGTTTGGGACTTCCCTTTTAGCTCGCTAGTCTCTATACGTGACAAGTTAGTCCAATTTAAAATAGTCCACCGGGCGTATTTCACTCACCACAGACTTCATTTGATAAATCCTGCCCACTCCCCTAAGTGTTGGAGATGTAGCTACACCCCTGGAGATTTTTCCCATATTCTTCTGGCATTGTCCAAAGATACAACAATTCTGGGGGGAGGTACTAGGCCTAATCAATAAAATTGCATCCACTAATCTACCACTGTCTATGGAGATTTGTATGTTGGGCCTTATAAAAAAATTAGTTCCTGCTGTAGCTAAACGCACGATGATTGGTTTGCTTCTATTTTACGCTAGGAAAACCATAACATTTCAATGGAAGAAGCCCTATCCCCCCACAAATGTCCAGTGGAAACGTTTGGTTAACGATAATCTTCCACTATATAAAGATACCTATCTTAATAGAGGCTGCCAATTGAAATTTAATAAGGTTTGGAGTGGGTGGCTGGAGGAAATGAACATTGCTTATTAATGTTAGACTAGCTTCAGTTACGATACCAAGAATCGACGATTAAATGTAATCCCTAGTTAATAGGTATAGGCCTTTATGGGCAGTGGGGGGGCGGCCCAAAAATTCCAAAAATCCCCTTTTCACTTACATGCTAAAACTGTATCGCATGGATGTATTTCTCTCTTTTTTTTTTCCCCTTTCATTTTTTTACCTGATGTACTTGCGATATTACCTGTACAAGCTAGACAACCAATTTGTATATGTCTTTATGTCTTTGTGTCTTATAAGGAAAATTTGAATAAAAATAAATTTAAAAAAAAAAAAAAAAAAAGCGCTGCGTAAATTGATGGCGCTATATAAGTACCATAAATAAATAAATAAAATAAATAAAAGATGAGAGGACAGAAGAGAAAAAGAGGATGGGATATCAAGAGGGTGGAGTATGTACAGCGGAGAAGATGTAAACCTAGAGGAGAAGAAAAGAGGGGAGGAAAGAAAAAAAAAAAGGAGGAAAAAATAGAGGGGAAGGGTGAGATGAGAGGGGAGGGGAGGGGAGGGGAGGAGAGGAGAGGAGAGGAGAGGAGAGGAGGGGAGGGGAGGGGAGAGGAGAGGAGAGGAGAGGAGAGGAGAGGAGAGGGTGTAGAAAAGGCAAGGAAGAGGGAGAGAGGGAAAGGATAAGGCAGAAGAGGAAAAGGAGGGAAGAGGAGAGGAGTGATAATATGTGAGGGGAGGTTATAGAAGAGGCATGAAAGAGGGTGTGAGAGAGAGTTGTTTCTGAGCAGAAGACAGTAGCAGAAAAGGATAAAAGGTGAAGTGAGCAGGGAAGGTAGGATAGAGGGAGAGGAGAGAAAAGAGAATGGGGAAGGAAAGGGAAGAGGGGAAAGGTCAGGGAAAAGGAGGGGAACTATGAGGGAGTGGAAATAAGGGAAAGGAGAGGACAGGAAAAAGATTAAGGAAAGGAGAGGAGAGGAAAAGGAAGAAGGAGAGGGAAAGGAGAGGAGATATAGAGAGGAAAGAGGAGGAGATGGGAGGAGATGGGAGGAGATGAGGGGTAAATAAAGGAGAGAAGAAAAGGGGGTGAGAGGGAAGAAGACGAGAAAAGGGGGGAGGAGAGAATAGGAGAGGGCATAGAGAGAGAGGGGGAGAGATGAAGGGAGAAGAAGAGAGGAGAGGGAAAAGAAATTTGGAAGAGAGGAGGCAAGAAGGGAGGAGGGAATATTGCGAGGATGGAGGATAGAGTATGGAGAGTGGAGAAAAGGTAAAAGCGGAAGAGGAAAAAAGAGGGTAGGAAAGGAAAAAGGAGGAAAGGATAGAAGAAGAGAGAAAAGGGGAGGGAAGAAGAGGAAAGCAGAGGGGAGGAAAAAAGAAGGAAATGGTAAAAGAGGAGAAAAAAATGGGAGGAGAGAGGAGAAGAGAGGAGGGGATAGAGAGAGGGGAGGAGGGGTGAAGAGAGAAGAAGAGCATAGAGGGCAGGAGATGAGAGCAAGGGTGAGGGGATAGGAAAGGGGGGAGATGTGAAGGGAGAAGAAAGGCTTCATGCACACACTGGGGATTTTATAAACGCTTGAGAAAAGCAGCTTCAAAAAAGTGCCTAAGACGTTTTTGCAAACACTTTTTGGCATGTCAAGCCCTTGGGCATTTACTTATTTAATTGGCTAAAATATGAATTTATTTTGGCCATTAAAATGAAAAAAAGTGCCTAGGGCATGTTTTCCCGTGTTTCGGCGCGTCAGGCTTTTTTTAATGCTCAAAAGCTCCTTTCCTAAATGCAACAACGTTGGTTGGTTTGTCTTCATGCCTCTAAAGTCCTGTAAATGCATATAGTGTGGATGGACGCATAGGCTAACATGGAGGGGCTATTAACGAAGAAAATTGCTCCTGCACACAAGCGGGTGGCCGAACAAGCGGTGTAAGAACACAGGCCTTGCTGCCCTCAAGGATGGGGGATCCTAGCAGACGACGAAAAAAAAGAGGAAAAGGGCGCACCAGCCACGTGCATTATCTTTAAAACGAACGATAAAAAGAAACTACTTACAAACAGTAGTAGAAGAGCTCAAGTGTGTAAAAACAATCTTCCAATCACAGCATACAGTCAGGGAACAGCAGAGCCAGCTGGAGGTGCCTGCAGAGCTTACAGGAATCACTGCTGGCTGACGTGTTTCGAGGGGAGCGTCCCCTCTTCCTCAGAGCACTGCAGTGAGTCCTCCGGTGGGCTCTGCTGTTCCCTGACTGTATGCTGTGATTGGAAGATTGTTTTTACACACTTGAGATCTACTATTGTTTGTAAGTAGTTTCTTTTTATCATTAGTTTTAATAAAAATGTATCCTAAAGATAATGCACATGGCGGGTGCGCCCTTTTCCTTTTTAACATGGAGGGGCGTTTAGAGGCAGAAGAAAAAATAAAAAGCTTAATCGCCGGTGACTTTTGAGCTCACTTGTGTAAAAAAAGTCCAAAAGGAGGAAAAGGAGGAGAGGAAAATGGAAATGGGAGTGAAGGAGGGAGAGGAAGTGGAGAGAAGGGGGGAAAAGAACAAATCCAATGACAGTGAGAGAAGATAAAAAAGATATATATCTTAGAATATTCCCTTCTAGATTGTAAGCTCTAACGAGCCTCTGATCCCTCCTGTATTGAATTGTATTGTACTTGTACTGTCTGCCCTCATGTTGTAAAGCGCTGCGCAAACTGTTGGCGCTATATAAATCCTGTATAATAATAAAAATAGAATATATGGCGGGAAAAGGTAGAAAGAAAGATAAACTGGGACCGGAATATCACGGCATTTACATCGGAAAGTCCCCATATAATTAAATTTCCAAGTGAAACATGTGAATAACTTTGCATAATCATCAGCATTTCAATGCCTCTTTCATCCCAGATGCAGCATGAGAATTACCCTTCCCTTTCCCTTATTTAATAAAGGAATTGGGCATTGTGATATTCATATTCATGGAGCGACCCGTTAATAATTCATGTGATGGCCTTGGGCCGGGTGACGTGGAATGAAACTCTGTGCAGAGACGGCCGGAATGACGGGAAATGAGTTGTTAGGGGTAGAGAGTGTTCATAAAGTAATACAGCCGGCCGGAGGTGAGACCATTCCCGTTCTTAAAGGGGACCTGTCTGAAAATCCCATTTTATTTCATCGACATGACAAAAGCTTTATATAGCCTAGGGCTTCCCATAGCACATGGGGTTGATTTACTAAAGGCAAATAGGTAATTCACTTTGCAAGGGAAGTTGCACTTTGCAAGGGAAATTGCACTTTGCTAGGGAAGTTGCACTTTGCTAGAGCTGAGCAATTGAGAAGAAGCTCTGTTGACTTCAATTATATGGTTACGTGCATGCAAAAATGCTGTTTTTGTAAATTTCATTACACATTATTGCATATATACAATGTTAAATCTAACCACATTCACTAAGCTCTTGGGGGAATTCCGTTGCAAAGTGCAGCTTCCCTTGCAAAGATGAAGAGCCTATTTCCCCTCTAGAAAGCCAACCCCTTGGCCTCTGGCGACCTTATTACAGACTACATGGTTTTTCGTACAGGCAGTCTTCGTGGTTGATCAACTAAAGGAACATAAACTGCAAGGGAAGTTACACTTTGCAAGGGAATTTTCCCAGAAGCTCGGTGAATGAGGTGAAGCTCTGCTGCCTTCCATTATCCAATCATGCACAAGCAACAATGTTTTTTTTTTAATGTTCTTTGCACATGATTGAACATTCTTTGTAAAGCAAAATCTCACCACATTTACTAAGCTCTTGGGGGAATTCCCTTGCAAAGTGCAACTTCCCTTGCAACATGAAAGAGCCGATTTCCCTCTAGAAAATCAACCCCTTGGCCTCTGGCTACTTTATTACAGATTACATGGTTTTTCATACAGACAGACTTTGTGGTTGATCTTCTAAAGGCACATAAACTGCAAGGGAAGTTACACTTTGCAAGGGAATTTTCCCAGAAGCTTGGTGAATGAGGTGAAGCTCTGCTGCCTTCCATTATCCAATCATGCACAAGCAAAAATGTTTTTTTTTTTTTTTTTTATGTTCTTTGCACGTGATTGAACGTTCTTTGTAAAGCAAAATCTCACCACATTCACTATGCTCTTGGGTGCATTTCCTTGCAAAGTGCAACTTCCGATGCAAATAAAGAGCCTATTTGCCTCTAGTAAATCAACCCCTTGACTTCTAGCTACCCCGTTACAGACTATGTGGTTTTCATTCAGACATCGGGGTTAACTTACTAAAGACAAATAGACTGTTACCTTTACAAGGGGAGTTGCACTTTGCAAAATAATTTTCCCCAGAGTTAAGCAAATAGCTCTGCAGCCTTCCATTATCCAATCGTGTGCAAGCAAAAATATTGTTTTTATATTTTCTTTGCACAATATTGGGTATTCTTTGCCATGTGAAATCCCGCCACATTCACTAAGCTCTTGGGGGATACACCTTGCAAAGTGCATCTTCCCTTGCAGAATGAAAAGCCTATTTGCTATTCTAGTGAATCAACCCCTTGGCCTCTAGCTACCAGATTACAGACTACACGGTTTTCATTCAGATAGACTTTGGGGTTGATTTAATAAATCAGAACAGATAGGCTGTTCACTTTGCAAGGGAAGTTGCACTTTGCAAAGAAATCCCCCCCCCCCCCCCCCCCCCCCGAGCTTAGTGAATGAGATGAAGCTCTGCTTCAATTATGTGCAAGCAAAAACACTGTTTTTATATTTTCATTGCACGTGATTGGGTATTCTTTGCAATGTGAAATCTCACCACATTCACTAAGCTTTTGGGAGAATACCCTTGCAAAGTGTAACTTCCCTTGCAAAATGAAGAGCCTATTTGCCGCTAGAAAATCCACCCCTGTGGCCTTGAGCTACCCCATTACAGATTACATGGTTTTCAATAAAACAGACTTTAGGGTTGACATAAATGGGTATCCTTTACAAAGTGAAATTTCACCGCATTTACTAAGTTCTGAGGAAATCCCTTGCAAAGTTCAACTTTCCTTTCAAATTGAACAGTCTGTTGCCTTTAGTAAGCCCATGGCCTCTAGCTACCTCATTACAGACTACATTCGGGTCGATTTACCAAAGGTGAGAAGACTGTTTACTTTGCATGGGAGTTGCAAGGGAATTTTTCCCAGAGCTTAGTGAATGAGGTGAAGCTCTGCTGACTTCCATCATCCAATCATGTGCAAGCAAAAGCCTGCATTTTTTTTCAGTTTCCTTGCACATGATTGGATATTCTTTATAAAGTGAAAATTCATCACATTCACTTAACTCTAGGGCAAAATTCGCTTGCAAAATGCAACTTCCCTTACAAAATAAAAAGCCTCTTTGCCTTTAGTAAATCGACCCCATAGCCTCTAGCTACCTCATTATAGACTACGCAGTTTTTAACCACTTCCAGCCCGCCATATAATAGAATAACGTGCGCAAAGTGGTTAGGATAACCTGACTGGGCGTCATATGACTTCCAGCCGGATAAGCCACAATCGCCTGCCCGCGGAGGCTGCCCAGCGCGGCGATCAGTGGTGTGGTGTGTCACTCTGACACACCGCAACTCCTATCATGGTAAAGAGCTTATGACGTAGGCTCTTTGCCACGTGATCAGCTGTGACCAATCACAGCTGATCACCAAGTAGTGCCGGTAAACGGCTTGCCTCGGTTCGCACTTACAGGGGAGAGCCAATCGGCGGCTCTCCTGTCAGAGGGCGGGGGTCTGCGCTGATAATCAGCGCATCGATTATGAACTCATCCTCCATCAGAGGTGCCCACCACATCTGCCAATCACTGCCCATCAGCTGCCAGTCAGTGCCCACCAAAGTGCCTGTCAGTGCCCAACCAAGTGCCACTCAGTGCCCACCAAAGTGCCAGTCAGTGCCAACCAAAGTGCCAATCAGTGCCCTTCACAGATGCCAATTAGTGCCCATCAGTAATGACTGTCAGTACCTCATCATCAGTGCTGCCCATCAGTGCCATCTGTTAGTGCCCATCAGTGCCGCCTGTCAGTGTCCATCAGTGCCACCTATCAGTGCCCATCAGTGCTGCCTATCAGTGCCCATCAGTGCCGCCTATCGGTGCCCATCATTGCCACCTATCAGTGCCCATCAGTGCCCCCTATCAGTGCCCATCAGTGCTGCCTATCAGTGCCCCCATCAGTGTCCATAAGTGCCGCCTATCAGGGCCACCTATCAGTGCCCATCAGTGCCGCCTATCAGTGCCCCCTATCAGTGCCCATCAGTGCCGCCTATTAGTGCCCGTCAGTGCCGCCTAACAGTGCTCTCTATCAGTGCCCATCAGTGCCACCTATCAGTGCCCATCAGTGCTGCCCATCAGTGCCCACCAAAGTGCTAATCAGTGCCAATCAGTGCCCATCAGTAACGCCTGTCAGTGCCCTTCACAGATGCCAATTAGTGCCCATCAGTAATGACTGTCAGCACCTCATCATCAGTGCTGGCCATCAGTGCCATCTATTAGTGCCCATCAGTGCTGCCTGTCAGTGCCCATCAGTGCCACCTATCCGTGCCACCTATCAGTGCCTCCTATCAGTGCCCCTCAGTGCCCATCGGTGCTGCCTATCAGTGCCCATCAGTGCTGCCTATCGGTGCTCATCAGTGCTGCCTATCAGTGCCCATCAGTGCCCCCTATCAGTGCCCATCAGTGCTGCCTATCAGTGCCCATCAGTGCCCCCTATCAGTGCCCCCTATCAGTGTCCATCAGTGCAGCCTATCAGGGCCACCTATCAGTGCCCATCAGTGCCGCCTATCAGTGCTCATCAATGCCCCTATCAGTGCCCGTCAGTGCAGCCTATCAGGGCCACCTATCAGTGCCCATCAGTGCCGCCTATCAGTGCTCATCAATGCCCCTATCAGTGCCCATCAGTGCCGCCTATCAGTGCTTGTCAGTGCCGCCTATCAGTGCCCTCTATCAGTGCCCATCCATTCTACATATTAGTGCCTCCTCTTCAGTGCCTATCAATGCCACCTTATCAGTGCTAAATAATCAGTGCAGCCTCATCAGTGCCCATCAGTGCCCGTCAGTGAAGGAGAAAACTACATTTTATAACAGAAACAAAGAAAAACTTTCCAAAATTTCTGTCTTTTTTAGTTTGTTTAGCAAAAAAAAACCCCCAGAGGTGATCAAATACCACCAAAAGAAAGCTCTATTTGTGGGAAGAAAATTATAAAAATGTAGTTTGGGTGCAGTGCTGCATGACCGCGCAATTGTCATTCAAAGTGCAACCACCCTGAAAGCTGAAAATTGTCCTGGGCAGGAAGGGGGTGAAAGTGCCCGGTATGGAAGTGGTTAAGCAGACAGACTTTGGTAGACTCCCATTAAAATAAGAGGGTCAACAAGGTGCAACGTTTGTGCAGCACCACTAAACAGGATACAAAGGAAAGGGGCCTCATTTACGGTGAGTGATAGAATGAAGACCTTAAACCTTTAAAAAAATGTAAGTCTTATCTCGGGAAGCTTCAATCGGGGATTTGATACATTCGTCGTCCAGATAGAACACCTCGTTCAATTCTAAGTATTCTAAACCGAGATCCTAATGAAGGTTCATCTCATTTGCTTTACAAGTTGTTTTTCACTGAGTCATTATTTTACTTACTATAAAAAGGTGACACCGGCTTCTCACCTACCAATTAAATCAAAGTTGAAAGTGTGAATTGGTGTCTTCTGCATTTTCCCGGCCCGTTAGCAAGTTTGGCGAAATGAGAGGAGCAGAAAATCCTGATCATTATTTCCCCGTTAATCACTGGCGGTTCATTCCCACTGACATGTGATTTATTTTTGTTAGCAGTCATTCTTTAGCGGAGACGAGTGTCGGTCGGCTGACAGGCCTTCCCGGTGAAATGTATCATTCCTGCGGTGTCAGTGCATCTGTTAGAGGTGGAGGAAAAGGGGGTACGACATGGGAGCTCAAATAAAAACATTATATCCAAATACACCTGTCAGAGATACGCGGGGACCACCACTGCTCCTGTTCTTCTGAAGGTGCTGGTTTTCTGGCTTTCCCTGTGTAGCCTTACCCCCCCTTCCCAAAGGGCCACTGGCTGATGATGGTCAAAAGCACAGTCACTGTACAGCCGTTGGCCAAAAGTTTAGGGAATGACACAAATATTAGTTTTACCGAAGTCAGCTGCTTCAGTTTTTATGATGGCAATTTGCATATACTCCAGAATGTTATGAAGAGTGATCAGATGAACTGTAATTAATTGCAAAGTCCCTCTTTGCCATTAAAATGAACTTAATCCCATTAAAAAAAACATTTCTACTGCATTTGTGAAGAAGGCTTCAGAGCCCCCAAGAAGGTCCAGGAACCGCCAGGACGTCTTCTACAGTTGATTCAGCTGCGGGATCGAGGAGGCACCACCAGTGCAGAGCTTGCTCAGGAATGGCAGCAGGCCGGTGTGAGGGCATCTACATGCAGAGTGAGGAGAAGACTTTTGGAGGATGGCCTGGTGTCAAGAAGGTCAGCAAAGAAGCCACTTCTCTCTAGGAAAAACATCAGGGACAGACTGATATTCTGCAAAAGGTACAGGGACTGGACTGTTGAGGACTGGGTCCTCAACAGTCCAAGTCAAGTCAAGTCAAGTCCAAGTCCAAGTCAAGTCCAAGTCAAGTCCAAGTCAAGTCCAAGTCAAGTCCAAGTCCAAGTCAAGTCCAAGTCAAGTCCAAGTCAAGTCCAAGTCCGAGTCAAGTCAAGTAATTGAGTCAAGTCACCTCAAGTCATTTTCTCTGATGAATCGCCTTTCCGATTGTTTGGGGCATCCGGAAAAAAACTTGTCCAGAGAAGAAAAGGTGAGCACCACTATCAGTCCTGTGTCATGCTAACAGTCATCCTGAGACCATTCATGTTTGGGGTTGCTTCCCATCCAAAGCAGTGGGCTAACTCACAATTTTGTCTAAGAACACAGCCGTGAATAAATAATGGTATAAAAAATGGTACAAAAACATCCTCGGGGGAAACTTCTCCCAACCATCCAAGAACAGCTTGGTGAGGAACAATGCATTTTCCAGCATGATGGAGCACCTTGCCATAAGGCAAAAGTGATAACTAAGTGGCTTGGGGGACAAAACACCAACACTGGGTCCATGGGCAAAAAACTCCTTAGACCTTAAAGCAGTTCTATACCCACAAAAAAAAACAAAAAAAACAAAATACTGAAATAATGAAATACTCACCTTAGAACGAGGCGTCGACATCTGATCCCGGTCCATGCCGAGGGAGCTGACACTTTGCTCTCTGCGTTTCTTCCGGGTTCGTGGCTCCAGCCACTCACAGTGCCGGATTACGTCACTCCTGCGCATATGCACACAGGAGTCATCATCTCGGCAAGACTTCAGCCGGGCCTTCACAGCGCATGCGCCGCTGACGTCAGCAGCTGCATGCAAAGTGAATATCTTCTAAACCGTACAGGTTTAGGAGATATTCATTTTACCTACAGGTAAGCCTTATTATACAATGTCTTTGTATGCTGTAGCATGGTACCCTTCATTGGAAATACCTGAACTCAATCATTTTGAGGGCCCACATATATTTTTATTATTTATTACAAGTATGTATATATGATTGACAACTTACATATAGCTTTACATACGATATATTCAACAGGTGGTTGATCCGCATTTTTAACGCCACTTGTGTGAACTTAGCTGCAATTAGCATCCTTAAAGGGGCTTTGGCATGAGAAAATTATGGCCATGGGGGGCCCTTTTTTTAAACATGCTAGTTGCCTGGCTGGATCTAGAACCTGCAAGTATCAGAACTCATTGTCTTTAGATTTGTTCCAAGTTAGAGACTCAGAAAACATTGAAACCAAAGCATCAGTTTGACAGCCAATCAATTAACGTTCTCCAAGGAGAAGTCAGCAATGGCGGTCCCCTTGCTTTTCTCATGACTAAACCTACATACAAATTAACATGCTCGGGTCTGTACACATTGCCACGGCATCCTTTTTTGCTTCACGGTACACAAATTTATCTTGGAATATCATGGTTGGTGGTCGGTACTGCTTGCCAGACGTGCTCATTGAAGTCAATGGGACTGCACCACAAATGCTTGGCACCTGGTTTCAATGTAAAATCCCCCTTGGGGAAACCTCCACCCAACCATCTCCACTCCATTGCGGATCACTTTTCAGATGGACGGTAAAGTCCACATTACAGGGGCACAACCCATGTGAAAACTGTACATAAAAAAAAAAAAACGCCATCATGAAAATAAGGCAGGACCATACAAATGAGAAAGGAAGAAATAAGGGTGGTGCGCTTATTCAATAACTTGCCATGAATTAATATACTTAACGAATGAACATGATACGTATCCAAAAACATACAAATAAATAAATGTGAATAAAAGTCCAACTAAAGCCCAATGGTAGGAGTCCGTTCATATAGAGATAAGAATCTCATAGGAGTAACTCGATAGAAGAAAAAAAAACAGACAACACATCAGTCCAAACATCGACTGTTATATTTATGAATTGGCCGCTCACCTCCAGAAATGACCCAAAGGTCAAACAAGGCTCATCAGATAGTCAGATAAGAAATCCTGCTGATGGATCTGTAGAGACATCCAGGTCCCCAAGCGAAGACGAAGAACCACGTCCAGATCTTGGTATCATTTCTGGAGGTGAGCGGCCAATTCATAAATATAACAGTCGATGTTTGGATTGATGTGTTGTCTGTTTTTTCTTCTATCGAGTTACTCCTATGAGATTCTTATCTCTATATAAACTGACTCCTACCATTGGGCTTTAGTTGGACTTTTATTCACATTTATTTATTTGTATGTTTTTGGATACCTATCATGTTCATTCTTTAACCACTTGCCGCCCGCCATATAGCAATATGACGTCGGCAAAGTGGTTGCGATATCCTGACTGGACTTCATATGACATCGCGCAACACGGGGGCGCGCAACACGGCGATAGTTGTTGCGGTGTGTCCGTCAGACACACTGCAATTCCGATCTAGGTAAAGAGTCTCTGATGGAGACTCTTTACCACGTGATCAGCCGTGTCCAATCACAGCTGATCACAACGTAAACAAGAAGAGCCGTTGCTCGGCTTTTCCTCACTCGCGTTTGTCAGGCGCGAGTAGAGGAGAGCCGATTGGCTGCTCTCCTGACAGGGGGGGCTGTGATTATTGATTATAAGTGCACACCCCCCCCCCCCCCGAGGATGCCCACACTATACCACCAGCGACGCCACCAGGACCACCAGGGATGCCCACCATTAGACACCGCCAGGTATGCCACCTGTGGCCACCAGGGATGCCAATCGGTGCCCACAATGGATGCCAATCAGTGCCCACAATGAATGCCAATCAGTGCCCACAATGGGCATCACTGATTGGCAAGGTATGCATGCATACGCAGTTTTTTTGGGGTACACTATCAAGTGGTTGCAGCTAATTCACGGTCACTATACATTTATTATGTATATTTTTGCCTTTTCTGAGTTTATTTCGACTATATTCACCGTAGGTTGATGGTTTATATTTTTTAAAAACAAAATTACACATAGTAGCGCGCAAGTTTATTCCTTTATAACACATACAGATGAGAACGCCACACACAAAAAAAAACAAAAACTTTATGGCACATCTTAGAAGAATAGCTCTCGGTCTTCACTTATAAACTGCCCTGTAATGTTCACCAATTTGGGTGCATTGTTTGAAAATCATGAGGGCCAACAAGGAGACAAAACAAAATTCTGCCTCTTCCATCAGCCTTAGCGTCTTTTAGCTCCGAGCTGCCAATCTGCAGCGTCTTGCAGACGAAAGGCACGGGAAGGAAAAAAAAAAAAGAAGAAAACAAACTGCAAATGAAAGCATAATTGTTATAAATTGAGACTGCTTGTTGTTAATTTGATACATTTATTAGGACACATTCATTACCTCCGAAACAACAAGCACCCTGAAGTTATCATCTAATTATACAGAAGAGAGCGGGATCCTCCAATTCCACCGCAGCGATGTTTGTCAATTATTCATCTCACATCTGTTTTTCGGCAGCCAGTCCCAGCAGTCTGATTGGCTGCCGCCTGCAGGAATGCCATTTGCTTAACAGAAGGAAAGAATCTTTTTTTTTTTTCATGCATGCATACCTTGCCAATGCACCTAGATCTTATATTGATAAGTTTTACAGGAAGTCTAGTAATGAGGGAGTATGAAAAAAGTGACTTATTTGCGAGACGTTCTGCTGTGCAGAAGTGTGATATTTGCAATCTGTGCTATAGTGCTATACAGAGAACAAGCACAGGGGTCCATTGGACCTTTTTTTGTTTACTTAAGCGGAGGGCCACCCTAAAAAAAAATATAGCATTATTATTCTTAAAAAAATAATAAAAAAAAACCACTTAAAAAAAAAAAATTAACTTACCAGAAACCCCTGTTGCTAGGCAGTCTTCCTAACCTGCCTCTTCCCATTCCGCGGCGCTTCCTCCTCTTCGGCGAGCTGCCCCGTTGCCTTCTGGGACATGTGTGTGTCCCAGAACACAACGGGGCCATTCACAAAGCACCGCGCGACTCGCGTAAGCGCAGTAGGAAACGGGCAGTGAAGCCGCAAGGCTCCACTGCCTGTTTCCCTTCGTCAAGATGGCGGCGCCGGCAGCCGATCCGATGGACGGATCGGCCTCGGAGGGGCCGACATTGCGGGCTCGCTGGACAGGTAAGTGTCCCTATTAAAAGTCAGCAGCTACAGGGTTTGTAGCTGCTGACTTTTAAAAAAAGACACATCGCGGCCAGAACACCGCTTTAGGAAGTGCTCCCTTATGGGGACTATTAAAAGAGAAGTATGAGTTGGTTTTTTTTCAGAATCATACTTACCTCGGTCCGATACGGCTCTAAGACTGAGAACTGAGCGATCTAACACCGCCGATCACTCAGTTCTCAGTGCTCCGTGAGCAAAGAGCTGGTGACTGTAAGTCACTGCTGTCTACTCTACCCCCTGCTTTACATCAACTTTAATGCCCTGTACACACGATAGGATTTTCCGATGGAAAATGTGTGATAGGACCTTGTTGTCAGAAATTCCGACCATGTGTGGGCTCCATCACACATTTTCCATAGGAATTTCCGACACACAAAGTTTGAGAGCTTGCTATAAAATTTTCCGACAACAAAATCCGTTGTCGGAAATTCTGATCGTGTGTACACAAATCCGACACACAAAGTGCCACGCATGCTCAGAATAAATTAAGAAACAAAAGCTATTGGCTACTGCCCCGTTTATAGTTCCGACGTACGTGTTTTACTTCACCGCGTTCAGAACGATCGGATTTTCCGACAACTTTGTGTGACCGTGTGTATGCAAAACAAGTTTGAGCCAACATCCGTCGGAAAAAATCCATAGATTTTGTTGTCGGATTGTCCGATCAATGTGTACGGGGCATAAGAGGTCTGAATGAACCCTTATAGCATCACCTGGTGTTGGATAGATAATCACTCTGTGAGAGGGAGAAATATAATTTCTATACTTTCATTTCCATATCCTTCCTTTGAAAACCAGTCAAAAAAACATCAAAAAATACAGCCCAAAGGTTTGGAGACCTGGGGTGGTTGGACAACACGTTCCAAAACCAAGGTCATCAATATGAAGTTGTCCCTATTCTTTTTGGATTATCTATCTATCTATCTATCTATCTATCTATCTATCTATCTATCTATCTATCTATCTATCTATCTATCTATCTATCTATCTATCTATCTATCTATCTATCTATCTAATTTAAAATAAATAAGCAGGGACACATTGCTAATAATATGCAAAAAATGTAACTAGAAGGTATCTCCAAAATACGCCCCTTTCTAACCAATGACACAACAAAGCTCTTAAATTCACTCGCTGGTCATCTCTCGCCTTGACTACTGCAACTCCCTTCTCATTGGCTTACATCTACATAGTCCATCACCTCTTCAGTCCATCATGAATGTTGCTGCCAGACTCATCCACCTTACCAATCGCTCTGGGTTTGTTACCCCACTCTGTCAATCTCCCTACACTGGCTTCCACTCGGCCAAAGAATTAAATTCAAAAGACTGACAACTACGTACAAAGCCATCCACAATTTAGCCCCCAGCTACATCACTAGCCTAGTCTCTAAATACCAACCTACTCGTTCTCTTCGTTCCTCTCAAGACCTTCTGCTCTCTAGCTCCCTCATCACCTCCTCCCATTCTTGCCTCCAGGACTTTTCCAAAGCCTCTCGAATCCTATGGAATGCCCTACCCCAATCGGTGCGCTTATCTCCTACTCTATTAGCTTTTAGAGGATCCCTGAAAACCCTTCTCTTCAAAGAAGCCTACCCACACCTAACAACTGTTTTTTCATTTTCTCCATCAGCTCACCCCCCCATAGTTATTACCTTTTGTTTCCACTTGACCCTCCCTTCTAGATTGTAAGCTCTAACGAGCAAGGCCCTCTGATCCCTCTTGTATTGATTTGTATTGTAAGTGTACTGTCTGCCCTCATGTTGTAAAGCGCTGCGCAAACTGTTGGCGCTATATAAATCCTGTATAATAATAATAATATAACAATCTATCTATCTCTAGCTAATGCGATTGTGGGACATCCTATTTCAAAACCATGGCCATTAATATAGAGTTGACCCCCCCTCCCATTGTGGCTGTAACTGCCTCCACTCCTCTAGGAACAAAGTGGGACAACACATTCCAAAACCATCAATATGGAGTTGACTATCTATCTATCTATCTATCTATCTATCTATCTATCTATCTATCTATCTATCTATCTATCTATCTATCTATCTATCTATCTATCTATCTATCTGTCTAATGAGCTTGTGAGACATCCTATTCCAAAACTGTGGCCATTAATATGAAGTTGACACCCTTTCCATTGTGGCTGTACTGAAACTGCCCCACTCCTCTAGGAAGGGTTTCAAAAAGTTTACAAGTGTGTCTATGAGAATTTGTGCCTGTTCAGCCAAAAAGAACATTTGTAAAGGTTAGGTTCTGATGTTGGATGTCTTCCAATCGGCATTCCAATTCATCCCAAATGTATTCAGTAGGGTTGAGGTCAGGGCTCTGTGAAGGCCACATGACTTCCTCTACGTCAAACTCATCAAACCATGTCTTTAGGGAGCTCTGTGCACAAGAGCCTCCCACAAACTGCTGCCACAATGTTGGATGCCCACTGTTGTCAAAAATGTCATTGTATTGTAGTTATAATAGAGTAATTCATTGGAAACACCAAAACATAGTCCTTTAGATGGTGAGCCACATATTTTTGGATCTACTGTGTATCAATGAATTTTGAATATGTGTAGATTCATAGTCTGATGTTCCAGTATTTTAATCTCGGGAAACCTGAGATATTCAAATACATGGATTTTAAAGGTGGGTTGTCTTTCAGAGAAACATAACAAACAACTTCAAAATAAATAATTTTATTCCGTAGAGATTCTAAAACACATACGGGATGTTCCACCCTCTTTACTTAAAAACAGGATACATATTAGAACATAGTTCCACACAGAACATCCTCCTCCTCAATTTATGATAATATTTGAAATACATCTACTAATTCCCAACACTAGGAACATGGCACCAAATCTATGGTTGTCTCAACTTGGTCCATAAAGTATTTATGGAGAAATTGCACCAAATGATTTCCAACTTGTTTTACCCAGAAAGGGCTTCGTCATAAGAATAAGGGGTTTATTTTGTCCTGTCCAATCCTCAAATGTTAAAATTACTCGTATCCATATGTAAGTTATATCAAATGTGATAAAATAACCAGACCAAGAGTAAGCTAATAAAGTGCAGCACAGCCATGTTAAATGGCGTGACTGGTGACAAAAACCAATGGCGATATGGACTGGACGGGTGTAATTTTAACCTTTGAGGATTGGACAGAACAAAAAAATAATAATAAGTGTGTTGGGCTATTCTGGTTCTTTCCCATAAACTGTATCATAGTCTAATATTACCACCAGATTTTGTTTGGTGGGTTTGAGACAAGATGGACTCCACAAGCCATTGACTGAAGAAAGACTTGGTAAACAGCTTCTTTCTTTAATAGCTTTGGGCGCCTTTGGTGAATATGGCCTATGTTGCCTGGCATATTTTCCAAGTTGCTTCTTGATCCGGTAATGACTCGTAAAGTCCTTCTTGGGTAGTGATATTAACAAACTTGATTTCCTTAATTTTTATTCTAAAACATTCAAAACTTTCCATAAAGCAACCCAAGCAGTGGGAGTAGATGCTTCTCGCTATGCATACTCAGAGGCAGAGATGGAACATTGAGTTTGTTGTATAACAGAAAGTGATTTTCATTTTCAGGTGACTGGCGTAGGTTTTTATTTTTTCCTTTGGTATCATTTTTCTTTTATGACACTCATTCCATTTGGTTATGTAAAGGTTAACCTGGAACATTCCACCAGATAAAGCTGAGCACGATGTATTCTTTTTCTTTAAAGGATGTTCTGGTTTACCAAGGCTGCGGTGCCCGCTTGAAATGATTTCCCAGACAAAGGAGAAGTATGCATTTCACCGCTTGCCTTCTCTGTTCGTGAATAGGCGGCTTTTACATCTCCCTAAACAATCAGCTTTTGTTAAATTCTCTTCTTGTATGTATCAATGTTGGGTTTCAATAGCAGACCTTTCCCTACATTGTGCGCTCCCCAATGCCGGATTTGGAGCATTCTAAACATGGCACTCACGGGCCACTTCAATAATACTTTGAGGAACCAATTGGGGAAATGCCAGTGTAATTAGCATTCCAAAAAATCCTAAGCTGTCTATAGATGTCCTGTGGTTATCACATTGTTAAAGTCGATCACACACATTAAAATGGTGTTGGTGAAAGAAAAACAGAACAGGTTACCGTCAGCTGAAACCATATTGGTAGATTCAGACATGGAGGCACCTGAAGTTTTACAATAAGTCCACCTCTTTAGAAACTTGGCCACCCAAAACATTAAATGACAATTAAAAAGGGGTGGAGACCAGATCTGGGAGTGCAGTAAAAAAAAGTCAGGGGGCATAATGTTAGCAATGTGTGTGAGTCTCTGACAGTCTGCCACATGGTGTCACACCCTGGGAACACTAGTTTGAGAAGGCTGTCATTGGATTACAGAATCTGTGCCCCCTTTACATCGGGAGTCCTCATTGAGAGTCCCTCTTTACATCATGAGTACTTATCAAAGTCCCTCTTTACATCAGTGTCCCATCAGAGTGCCCCCTTACATCAAGGTTCCTGGCAGAGTGCCCCTTTGCAACAGGTGTCCCCATCAGAGTGCCCCATTACTTCAGATTTCCCCATCAGAGTGCTCCCTTACATCAGGTGTCCTCATCAGAATGCCCCCTTACATTAGGTATCGCCATCAGAGCGCCCCTTACATAAGTGTCCCCATCAGAGTCTCCATAATATGATCAGTTATCCCCATGAGAGTGCCCCCTTACATCAGGTTTCCCCATCAGAGTGCGCACTTACATCAGGGTCTTTATTAGAGTGCCCTCTTACATCAGTGTCCCCACCAGAGCACCACTTACATCAACGTCCCTATCAGAATCCCCCTCATATGATCGGTTATCGCCATCAGAGTGCCCCTTTGCAACGGGTGTCCCCATCAGAGTGCCCCATTACTTCCGATTTCCCCATCAGAGTGCTCCCTTACATCAGGTGTCCCCATCAGAGGGCTCCCTTACATCAGGTGTCCCCATCAGAGTGCCCCCATTACTTCAGATTTCCCCATCAGAGTGCCCCCTTACTTCAGGTGTCCTTCAGGTGTCCTCACCAGAATGCCCCCTTACATTAGGTATCGCCATCAGAGTGCCCCTTACATCAGTGTCCACATCAGAGTCTCCATGATATGATCAGTTATCCCTATCAGAGTGCCCCTTTACATCAGGATGTCCCTATCAGAGTGCTCCCTTACATCAGAGCCCCCATCATATGATCAGTTATCCCCATTAGAATGCCCCTTTACATCAGTGTCCCCCATCAGAGTGCCCCCTTACAACAGGTGTCCCTATCAGAGTGCTCCCTTACAACAGGTGTCCCTATCAGAGTGCTCCCTTACATGGATTGTCCTCTTCAGTGTGCCCCATTACATCAACTGTCTGCATCACACTGGCTCATGGATCAGTGGATGCACTCTCAGAAACCTGGAAGGGCACAACTAAAATCAGTAACGAACGTGCAGAATCCGAAAACCGAAAGATCCGACATAAACAAATGCTTTATTTTCATTTTCGTTGCGACAACAGTTCGATATAGATAGGAGATTCGACGTGACGCTGACAATAGCGATCTGTGTCCATCGAACCTGTGGTCAAATGTGCCTAACCTTAGCTCTATTAGTCCAAGATTATTCTACATAGAGAGAAAAGATTCGACATAGAGAGAAAAGATTCGACATAGAGAGAAAAGATTCGACATTATAGAGACAATAGCAAAAAAGGTCGAATGTGCCTAACCTAACTCTATTAGTCCAAGATTATTCTACATAGAGAGAAAAGATTCGACATAGAGAGAAAAGATTCGACATAGAGAGAAAAGATTCAACATTATAGAGACAATAGCAAAAAAGGTCGAATGTGCCTAACCTAACTCTATTAGTCCAAGATTATTCGACATATAGAGAAAAAAGTTTCAACATGAAGATTCGACGGAGCAGTCGCCGCGAGCGGACATTTATGGTCTAATGCTCCGCCCATAGGCTATAGAAGAATTCTAAGGTTGGTTGACTAGTAATTATAATTAATAAATATAATTATTACTAGTGTCATACAACATTAGAATTCTACTATCGCTTTTCGGCAGAACATTCGACCGGAAATGTACGATTGCGGTGTCGTACAGTTCAGCTGCTCCGTCGAACATTCCACAGACACCATAAGCCTTCAATGACAGATTCGACCTTAATTATTTCGGATTTTCGGACGAATGCAATTTTTAACGAAACAAAGTAAATAAAAACTAATTTCGGGAGTAACTAAATAAATTTATTTTTCGGACGAAAACGAAATTCCGAAACGAAATATTTCAGTGTGCACATGTCTAGGGGGCACAGCCCACCCCAGCACCCCCCCTAGATCCCGCCCTGGTGGAAACTTGAAATCAATCTTTTTTTTTCAACCTGTAATCCCGCCTTTCTCAACCTTTTCAACACAGAGTCACCCTTGAAATAACTTTCCGATCTCAGGGAACCCCTGCTAAAAATTGCTACATCTACACCTCGTGATACATTAGCTCTGATGGTCAGTGGGAAGAATGCTTACACTTATGGTCGTTGGGAAGAATTACCACCTTAGAGATAGCTAAAACATTCAATGGTGTCAGTGGGAACTTATCTGAGAGGTAGAAATTGCTGAATGCTCAAGGAACCCCTAGCAACCTCTGAAGGAACCCCAGGGTTCCATAGAACCCTGGTTGAGAAACCCTGCTGTGGACAATCTACCGGATGTGTTATTTCAACCCACCATGGTGGATAACCTTTTTTTATGTCGGTTGGGTCGGTTGGTCCTGATGCTCATTTGCACCTTCGCCCTTCCAAGTTTAGGGAGCCCCTGTTAACATTTTCCATATCTACAATTAATGGGTACATTATTGTGATGGTCAGTGGGAAGAATGCTCCTTACACTTGTGGTCATTGGGAAGAATCACCCCTTACAGATGGCTAAAAAGATCAATGGTGTGAGTTTGAACTACCTTCAAAAATGGGTGGGAGTTAAAGGTATGTACCCAATACATGAGCTTTTCAACCACAAATTTCAGTGTAAATGGACGTTGTCTGCCTTCACCTAGTTGCTTATGAATAATAAAAAAAAAAAAAAAAAGATGATTTTTTTTTCCGGCCTGTCATTCATATCCGATACAGACCACAAGCTGAGAGAGATATTTTGACAGTCGGCAGTAGCCCTGGGAACTGGCGGCATTTGGAGCAATGTTGGGGTAGGGAGATGTAGAAATTGATTGACAGGAGGCCAAACGCTTGGCCTTGCATGGCTGTCCCTTAGTTGTGCTCATCCTGTAATGTGATGTTGAGGTAACGCGGGAAAGGTTCCGAGGAACAGACAAGACATCAGGACAGAAAGACAACAAGGCCATTAAATATTCTGTACGAGATTGTCAGGGCACGGCGTGAGGAGAAGACAAGAGGGAGGAGATGAAAAATAGCTGTACACTTTACATCGAATGTCAGGATCATACACCCTCCTGTCTGATGCCTAGATTGAGGAAATCTGGAGATATGTTTTACATTGCAAGGGCTTCTGGATTCCATAGAATAATAGAATGGATAGATAGATAGATAGATAGATAGATAGATAGATAGATAGATAGATAGATAGATAGATAGATAGATAGATAGATAGATAGATAGATAGATAGATAGATAGATAGATAGATAGATAGATAGTCAACTCCATATTGATGACCATGATTTTGGAATGTGTTGTCCCACTTTGTTCCTAGAGGAGTGAAGGCAGTTACAGCCACAATGGGAGAGGGGGGTCAACTCCATGTTAATGGCCATGGTTTTGAAATAGGATGTCCCACAATCGCATTAGATAGAGATTGATAGAATTAGATACCGGTTGCTATAACAATGGTGAGGTCGGCAATCAACACAACCCCCTGAAGGAAGACAAATGCCACCTGGCATCGTGTCCTTTCCAGTTTTGAAACAACGCAATGCCAGAAGTGGAGGATGGCCGTTGACTCCTGGGATTGATGACATTGATATCCCAGGAGCCAACGGGAAAGCAGAAATGATGTACGTCGCCGTGGTGAGGTGGGCCGGAAGTGGCAGGATTTTTGCTCAAAAAAGGTATTTAACCCCTTGCCATGCACAAATATGCTGCCTCTTAGGCACCTGGTCCTTGGCGCTGAGAGGCTGCACATTTGCGTGAATACCTGCCAATACAGCCATGCGTGCTCCCGGCGCGGTTATGGGCACCTAACTGAAAGTGACAGCAGTCACATGATCTTAAGCTCGCCCCGCCTCCCGGCATCCTAAACCTCTTAAAATGACGGGAGGCACCAGCATGAAGAGGTTAAACAAATCAAAATTAAAAAATGTAAAATATCCAAAGATTAATGGCACAGGGTTCAGCTAAATTCTGATACTGGAAAGGAAGGAGAGGAAAGAAAGTAAGGAGAGGAAGGAAAGGAAAGGAAAGGAAAGGAAAGGAAAGGAAAGGCAAGGAAAGGAAAGGAAAGAAAGGGAAAAAAGGAAAGAAAGGTAGGAGAGGAAAGAAGGGAAGGAGAGGGAAGAAAGAGAAAGAATGGTAGGAGAGGAAAGGAAAGGGAAGGAAAGGGAAGGAAAGGAAAGGGAAGGAAAGGAAAGGAAGGAGAGGACAGAAAGGAAGGAGAGGAGAGGAAAGGAAAGGAAATGAAGGAAGGAAGGAGAGGAAAGAAAGGTAGGAGAGGAAAGGAAAGAAAGGAGAAGAAAGGAAAGGAAAGAAAGGAGAGGAAAGAAAGAGAAAGAAAGGTCGGAGAGGAAAGAAAGGAAGACGAGGAAAGAAAGGTGGGAGAGGAAAGGAAAGGAAAGGAAAGGAAGGAAGGAAGGAAGGAAGGAAGGAAGGAAGGAAGGAAGGAAGGAAGGAGAGGAAAGAAAGAGAAAGAAAGGTAGGAGAGGAAAGGAAAAGAAGGAGAGGAAAGAAAAAGAAAGAAAGGTAGGAGAGGGAAAGAAAGGTAGGGGAGGAAAGGAAAGGAAGGAGAGGAAAGAAAGAGAAAGAAAGGTAGGAGAGGAAAGGAAAGGAAAGGCAAAGGAAGGGGAAAAAGGAAAGAAAGGTAGGAGAGGAAAGGAAAGGAAGGAAGGAGAGGAAAGAAAGAGAAAGTAAGGTAGGAGAGAAAAGGAAAGGAAGGGAAAGGAAAGGAAAGGAAAAGAAAGGGGAAAAAGGAAAGAAAGGTAGGAGAGGAAAGGAAAGGGAGGAAAGGGAAGGAAGGAAGGAAGGAAGGAAGGAAGGAAGGAAGGAAGGAAGGAAGGAAGGAAGGAAGGAAGGAAGGAAGGAAGGAAGGAGG